>JAVGWN010003816.1:0-10049 GCA_034552555.1 Semaprochilodus insignis | reverse complement strand
AGAGAGAGAGAGAGAGAGAGAGAGAGAGAGCGCGACAGACAGAGAGAGAGCGTGACAGACAGACAGACAGACAGACACAGACACAGAGAGAGAGAGAGAGAGAGAGCGCGACAGACAGAGAGAGAGAGAGCGCGACAGAGAGAGAGGGAGAGAGAGGGGGAGACAGAGGGAGACAGACAGAGAGAGAGAGCGACAGACAGAGCGAGACAGAGAGAGAGACAGAGAGAAAGAGAGAGAGAGAGGTAGATAGAGGAGAGAGGAAATACAAGGTCTTTAATAACAGCACTGCTGGGGGAACATCTCTGTTTTCCATCACCAGCAGTGTTTTCATTCGTCTTGTCTTTTGTTTTTATGACTTCGTTTACAAGACACGTCAATGATCGATGCTGCATTCCTGCAAGATTCACTGACACCCACATATTAAATACACTCATCATCATCAAAAGTATAGCTGCAGAAACAGCTGCACCCAGAAGGAATCAACCAACAGCAATGAAACTTGGTGGGTGGGTTTGACATCGTGAGACATTGTGAGACAAGCAAGGTCAGCCCTTATCTCTGTACCTGACTGACCCAACAGCCACGATTACAGACACTCAGCGAGCAGTGATGTCCTCCATGAGTCATCCTGTTAGTGCAGCACCATTGGCAGACGGCTGCACCACGCAGGACTACATGCACTCAGACCGTTACCACGACTGTCCTTAACACCACGTCACCGTCACCAAAGACTGCAATGGTGTCGTACCAGACTGTCATGGAGTGACTCAGAACGGCAGCGGGTCATCTTCAGTGACGAGTCCCGCTTTAGTCTTGGTGGAGACGACCAACGAATCCGTGTGTGGAGGCACCGTGGTCAGCACCAAGATGAACGGTTTGTTGTCACGCGTCCAGAAGGCCTGGTGTCACTCCACCTCCACCCCTACCGCACCATCTGCAGGAACTGTGTGAGAATATTCAAGCTGCATGGGATGGATTATCACAGAACACCATTAGGAACCTCTACAGCTCCATGACGAGACGTCTGGCATGTTGGGTTAGCAAACACGGCGGCCCGACGCCATACTGAGAGACAGACTTCTGTATGTGTAGCTCAATAAATATTGATCATATCAGTCTAAATTTATCATCATTTATTGATCCTGGTAACCTTTATCTTCCTTCCCAACAGCACTGCAACCCCACACCTCCTTCTGGGTGCAGCTGTTCTTCTGAGTGTATAAAAGATTTTAAATCTTGGAGAGGATGATCTTATAACATTCCTGCAGTGAACCGGGCTGAGCGCTGGATCTTAACACTCCCAGCCAGCATCCCTTCTGATTAAGATCAGGGCTTTGTCTAGGATCAGATACCAGCAGAGAAGTGGCTGTCAATCAGTGACAGATGGAGAAAGAGCGAGTTTGATTTCTTGCTCTCACAAGCACTTGCTTACACAGTTGTGCCGAGGGGAGGATCTCCATAGTGAGTTATTCTTCCCCAGGTGTGACATAGCGTTTTTTCCTTTCTTCCTTTGATGCAGTGTTTCCTCAGTACTGCAGTACTTCAGACAAGGCAGTGAAACACTGTTTGCCAAGTTGTTATAGTATAAACCCACCAGCCAAAACATTCAACCAACTCCTCATATCTACACTCACTGTTCATCTCATCAGCTCCACTGACCATATAGGACACTCTGTAGTTGTACAGGTCCAGACTGTCGTCCATCTGTTTCTCTGTGTACTGTATTACCCTGTTCTTCAATGGTCAGGACCCCCACAGGACCAC
The DNA here is from genome assembly GCA_034552555.1 of Semaprochilodus insignis. Taxonomy (NCBI): domain Eukaryota; kingdom Metazoa; phylum Chordata; class Actinopteri; order Characiformes; family Prochilodontidae; genus Semaprochilodus; species Semaprochilodus insignis. The sequence goes on along the minus strand of JAVGWN010003816.1, from coordinate 8,285 downwards.
CACAGAGCAGGTATTATGTGGGTGGAGGATCATTCTCAGCACTGCAGTGACACTGACGTGGTGGTGGTGTGTTAGTGTGTGTTGTGCTGGTGCGAGTGGATCAGACACAGCAGGGTCCCAATGTAAACAAGTTATACCTTGACTTGACTATACTAGCATAAGCATCCCTAGGATCCCTGAATGAAACCATGTATGATTAGATGGATGGGGGCGTGAACTGGGGGCTGGTTAAAACGAGCCCACCAATCAAAAAAATAAGTCACCTGTGTAATACCTCCATGAGCACCAATAACAGTTCCTCCATCTTCCATCAAAGACTTGGTCAGTTGGGCTAGAATTGGTGAATGCATTCTCTAGCATTTTCCTGGTTGTTCCAGGTGGTCCCCCCACAGAATTCCAAGAGGATTCAAGTATGGGAATTGTGCAGGCCAGTCCAGATGTGTAAATGCTCCTCAACGTTCATCATTCCAACCAGCCACTTTTTGTGAATGGAAGAATTGTCATCTTGGAATACAGGGATAGGAATGTTCTGTTCCTTGTTAAGATGATGAACAAAAGGCCAAACCTGGCGGTCCAGCAGTTCAGTGTAGGCACTGTGGTTCAAACACACTGTCACCTCAACCAAAGAACCCGTTTCCAGGTAATGACAACACCCCCAGAACACCACACAGGGGATTTATCTTCTGTCCGGGGAGCTTATATTTTGGGCCATTAGACCCGGACGCCTCTGTTAATCACCACTGAGCAGAGTGGATGTAACTTTCCTTGAATTTTCTTTGTCATATAGGCCTCATTTTATGCTCTGGGAGAAACGCTCAGACAGGCATGTTTCATAATCAACAAGCTGCCGGTTCTGACGTCACTTCAGTCCTCTTTGAAGGGGCTGTGAAAAGCATTATGCAGATGCTGAACTCCCGTAACCCTCCGTTCACACTAGCAGGGGACCAAGTGACAAGCAACTAGTCATTTCCTACGGGAGCAGCAATTTGTAGCTGTGATTTAGCGACTAGCGGCAAGCAACAAATCGGGCCGAGCTTTTCTGAACTTTATGCAAATGAATTATGATGCGGTGAAGCAACATTGTAAACAACTGGCTCAAACTAATTATTCAGACCCATCGTAGGCACAAGGGTCCGCTCTCCCCCCAGCCTCTGCTCCCTGAGCTTTTAGTTCCTACCAGCATTTGGTTCCAGTTCTCAGCAGTGTGGTGGTAAACATGGAGGAGAAGCTCATAACCACTGTTTCCTCTTTCCCCAGTTTACATGATGCGTCTTTGCACATATACATCTGTGGAAAAATGAAGTGTAGAAGTAGAGGATATTGGTGGTGGTGTTAAGTCACCTGATAGCTAGCTAGGTTAGCCAGCATGCTAACTGGCCAAAAAGGCTAGCCATGAATGTAAGCGGTTAGCAAGCAATCTAAATAGGTGCTTTCAAAACAAGCTAGCTTTCCTGGACCTTGTAGACACCCACATGCTACAACGTGAGTGGCCCGGAACACAAGAGCCAGACGTGGAACGACGTAAGCTACTAGTAATACAATATTACTGAGGGGTGGGGTTTATTCATAGCAGCAAAGATGCCCCCCCCCCCATGTCAAACTCACTTCTACAGCCTTGCCAACATCAACACCATACAGCACATGCTAAGGTACAACCATAACAATGTCATCTCAACACCTACCAAGAGCCAACAATGGCAACATCAACACTGCATTACACTGCAATATGAAGACACCACAACAGGTAATGTTACGCAACCCCAGCTACGTCAACACCACATCAACAGGATGTCCACACCACACCCAATTCCTAGCATCCGGAGCATCATCAACTGGATAGCTCCACACAATACTGCCCAACAATCTTCAACCACAACACCAAAACATCAACACCACCACTGACAAGGTGCAACCATGGAGGCATCACCAGAACATCAACACCACACCAAAACACACCCCAAGACGTCAACCATGGTGACATTAACAGGACCATTAACACCAGATCAAGCACAGGCTGTTGGCACATCACCCCAGCCACGCAGAAATCGCCCCATGGCCAGAGCAGGATAATGCCTGGAGGAGAGAATGCCATATGGAACGCAGCCCACAGCGTGCCTGTCCACTCAGAGTGCCGGACAGTCTGTGGTGTATTGTCTAGCCCTGGGAAAAAGTCCAAACCGAATAAACAGGCTTCAGCATTCCTGTCTCAGTGCTGTGGAGTTCTCCTCACACACACACACCGCAGACTGATTGATACGGCCATTTACACCACAAAGGAGATTAGAGCACCAGAGAAGGCCGTTTAGATTCAGCGCAATTCATCATAAGAGTCGCCGTCTATAGCCAGTGTTAATTCCCTCTTCTGCCTCATTCATGCCACGAAATGCATTAAGGAGCGTTGCAGGGAAGTCTCACGTCAACGGTTTTCCGAGTCGTTAGTATTCCAGTCCCGAGTCACCAGGGAGCGGGACTGAGTCATCAGGGATAAGTCCAAATATGGGGACTCGTTCACTGACGTAAACCAAAAGGACTGTTTTCTCAGTGCTATCGCTTCTTTATACACGGCTTAAATAAGACTCAAGTAGTTTCAGAGCTGCCAGCTCGCTCACACTGCCCATATGACTCACGTAATTCCATCTAATCTCCGTCTGTCTTATTTGCAATGTGCTAAAAGCAGGCTACCCTGACCCTTCTCCACTGGTAGCTGTCCGGGACCGCCACCATCTGCAGGTGGGTCGAACCTCATTCTCATTCACAGACTCATGCATGTTGATTAAAATGGGCTATTAAGCCAGCAGCGTCCCGTGGGCAGCGTCCCGTCCTGTGACCACTGATGAAGGACTAGAGGATGACCAACACTGCACTGTGCAGCAGCAGATGAGCTATCGTCTCTGACTGTCCATCTACAAGGTGGACCAGCAAGGTAGGAGTGTCTAATAGAGTGGACAGTGAGTGGACACAGTGTTTAAACACCCCAGCAGCACTGCTGTGTCTGATCCACTCACACCAGCACCACACACACTAACACACCACCACCACGTCAGTGTCACTGCAGTGCTGAGAATGATCCACCACCCACATCATACCTGCTCTGTGGTGGTCCTGTGGGGGTCCTGACCATTGAAGAACAGGGTAATACAGTATACAGAGAAACAGATGGACTACAGTCTGGACCTGTACAACTACAGAGTGTCCTATACGGTCAGTGGAGCTGGTAAGATGGACAGTGAGTGTAGATACAGGGAGGTGATGTGACCAGTCGGTGCCCCCCCACCCTCCATGACCACTGCTCCTGCTCCAGCCAATACTCTTCAAAAAGATCAATTACAAAAGCAAACGGCAGCTCAAACGTGCCCACTGTGCTCCCCTGAGGGGGTTTTGTGCTGACAGAAGGGCTAAATTTAACTGCTGTGTGCTCTGTAAGATTTCAGACATTTCTAAATTGAGCTCTATTAAAACGTTCGCAGGGCTGCGGTCTTTCTTCTCTCTCTCTCTCTCTCTCTCTCTCTCACACACACACACACACACAATCAACACTGTACAGCACATACTAAGATACAACCACAACAACGTAATCACACAACCGCTACCAAGAGCTAACAATATCAACACTACATCACACTCACCAAGATGCAGCCACTACAACATTAAGACCCCACAACACCTAATGTTATGCAACCCCATCAACATAAACACCACATCAACACCACAACAACACCACAACACACCTAATTCCAATCTTCAAACACAACACCAAATCAGCAACACCACCACTGACAAGGTGCAACTATGGAGGCATCATCAGAACATCAAGACCCCACCCCACCCCACTTTCAGTTTAGTGAATATTCATGAGGGACCGACCAATAGAATTGCTCCAAACCTGCTTAGAAATAAGCCTTGTTCTATCAGCTCCACTGCAGGTTAAGAAAGCTGGTTCATCCTCCTGTAAAGGTCCATTCTGGAGGGTTTTAAGGTGGACTGTATAATTCCATGAGGGCTATTTCATAGTTTGATGTCTTCACTTTTATTCTACAGTAAAGATTGAAGACACACAGAAGGAGATCCTGCTATGAGCAGCCGTATCTTTTTACTGGTAGCGTGTGTATGCATATATTTGCATATGTGTGTTTTATACGTCATTTGTTGCCAGAATGAAGAATCAGCTTCTTTGTTATCTCACAGGACTCAGCAGTCGCCACTGATGGATGATTTTTGTCTTCATGCCAAAATGCTGAGGCTGCCAAAAGCACTTGTGATTAAGCTATACTAAGGTTTCTATAATGACTGATAGAGAGGGAGGAGGATGGGAGGAGGAGGAGGAGGAGGAGGAGGAGGAGGGAGAAGAACCTCAACTGCCTCTTTGACATTCACACAGCAGCTTCACAAGATCTTCTCTACATAGGCAGACACCTGAAACATCAGGGAGCGGGAGTGAAATACAAATTCAGCCCACCCACAACCGCAGTCCTGACACTTCAACTGATCTACTTCAAATAATTCAGCATCTTCTACAAATTATCAGTACCTACTACTGACCCAATACCCGCTGCAAATCGTTCAACACCTACTACATAACATTCAATAACTACTACATAATATGCAATACAAACAGATTGAATAATTCAATATCTACTACAAATTATTCAATACATGCTACAGATTATTCAGTATGTACTACAAATTATACAATATCTGCTACACGTTATTGCATATCTACTACAAATTATTTAATACAAACTACAAATTATTTATTGCCCACTACAATTAATTCAATATCTACTACAAATTATTCAATGCCTACTACAGATTATTCAGCATCTACTACAAATTATACAATATTTATTACAAATTATCCAATATTTGCTACAAGTCATTCAATGTCTATTTATTGTCTACTACAACTTATACAATATTTACAACTAATTATTCAATACCTACTAAAAGTTATTCCATATTTGGTAATATTATTCAAAACCTACTAACCATTAGTTAGAACTAATACAAATCTCCCAGTCCCTATTCTGCCCCATATGATTTTCAGTATCTACTATAAATTTAGTATCTACTAGAAATAAGTAGGTATGAATTACTCAATATCTACTAGGAAGTATTTTTAGAATTGGGGGGAAAAAATGGTAATGCTAAATTCTGATTCCAGCAGTATGTTAAAAATGCATATATACACCCATATAATCAGCAAAGCTATTAAAAAGAATGAGAACGTTTTTACGCAGACAGTCCTGAGGAATCCGGATGCAGACATGGCGTTCCAGTTCATTAGGAAAGATTCAGGACTTGTGAAGAGTCCCAAACAGGAAAGAGCATCGCTCTTCATTTGCTGAGCAGATGGCTGAACGTTTGCCTCATTTTTTTCTGTTTCGGGAGGCGGTCCAGGCACTCAACACCATCAGGCCTCAAAGAAGAGAGGAACCAAACCCAAGCAGAGGGTGCTCAAAGACTGAGAGATGCCCCTGAGGAGATAGCACGTGCTGACATTTAAATAGAGCCTAAAAACTATTGCTAGGCCAGGCAATCTGCTAAAGCATCTCTCTTTCCAGCATACGGACTCGCAAAGTCTCCTAAACTTCACGTCAACAGAAGAAAAGTACCCCAGGGGATGATTTCTCACAATATAAAAACATCTGAGCTTTTTCCCAACATTAATTAAGGCTACAATAAGAGCCCAGAATAGGAGATATTAGTCCATAACCCCCCTCAATAAACGCTCCTATATGCTAGAACAGGAGATATCAGTCCATAGACCCCCTCAATAAACTCTCCTATACGCTAAAATAGGAGATATCAGTCCATAACCCCCCTCAATAAACGCTCCTATACGCTAGAACAGGAGATATTAGTCCATAACCCCCCTCAGTAAACGCTCCTATATGCTAGAATAGGAGATATTAGACCACAACCCCCCTCAATAAACGCTCCTATACGCTAAAATAGGAGATATCAGTCCATAAACCCCCTCAATAAACGCTTCCATACGCTAGAATAGGAGATATTAGTCCATACACGCCCTCAATAAACGCTCCTATACGCTAGAACAGGAGATATCAGTCCATAAACCCCCTCAGTAAACGCTCCTATATGCTAGAATAGGAGATATTAGTCCATAACCCCCCTCAATAAACGCTCCTATACGCTAGAACAGGAGATATTAGTCCATAACACCCTCAATAAACGCTCCTATACGCTAGAACAGGAGATATTAGTCCATAACCCCCCTCAATAAACGCTCCTATACGCTAGAACAGGAGATATTAGTCCATAAACCCCCTCAATAAACGCTCCTATACGCTAGAATAGGAGATATCAGTCCATAAACACCCTCAATAAACGCTCCTTTCAATACATTACATTAGTCCACAGCTTCATTCAGTACAGAGTTTTGCTCCGTGGCCCTCTGTCAGCTCCTGACTCTGTCTCAGTTACTTCCTGCTGACAAGACAAAAAGACACACAGACACGCTGAAGCCAGACCTGCTGCATTCAATTAAGTCTTTTTAATGACCACAATAAATTCTATTAACACAATACAGGTCCCCAGGGAAAACTCCAGGTCTAGACTGCAACTGGATTGGAGGATATAGAATGCCTATGCCAGAATGTCTAGCTCTGAGCTCAGTTTAGTTGAAGACTAGCCCTCTGATGTCATCATTAATTCATGAAAAATAACAGAGTTCTGCCTATAAGGGCTCCTGTGCTCAGTTCAGTATCCCCTATGGGATATTCGGTATCTACTATGGAATATTCAGTATCTACTATCGGATATTCGGTATCTACCATGGAATATTCAGTATCCCCTATGGGATATTCGGTATCTACTATGGACTATTCGGTATCCACTATTAATTATTCAGCATCTACTATGAATTAATCTGATAAAATGAAAAGACTGCAAAAACAATGAAAAAAAAAAAAAAAAAAAAAAGACCTAGAATCAAACAAAACAATGAAACAAGGAATTAAAAAACGTCATGAGATTGAATTAAGAAAGACAAAACTAAATCAAACAGAAAATAAATAAGAAATATGATTTCAACACAGAAGGATAAACAGGCAAACTTAAAAATTAAAATAAGTCAAAATAAAAAAAAGAATTACAAAAAAACTATAAAAAAAAACAAGAACAAAAAAGTAAGAACAATAAAAGACTAAAATTAAACACAAATTAAAAGGAAATGCTAAACTTAGTTACAGGCTGAAGGTGGCTAGACACAATTCAGTGACACCAGCGAGACTGTAGCGAATTCCAGCTAGCCGGTGTGATGCAGCTTAAAGCAGATTTTCCCAGCTCATTAAAACCCTCATCCTCAAAGCACTTCCGAGTGAAAATAAAGGCTGACTGAAATGATCCACTAACTCCTGTAAATGATTCAAAATCGGCTACGGACTGAACATGACGGTTCTGCGGTTATGAGAGTGAGCGACCTGCTATGGAGGGTGTAGACCCTCTAAAACAGACATCCTGCACAGTCGCCCGGGTTAATCTCTCTGTTCCAACGCATCACTCAGCGTTACATCACCACCACCATCCCTACACACCTCTATCACCCAGATCTCCATCACAGATATTCTGCTGAAGAAGCTCTCAGGCCTGAAGGGTCTAAATGAAGCTCAGGCGACTGCTGCGAGCGTGCGTGCTTGATAACCCGTGACTGTCAGCTGTGCACCGAGCGAGCGCAGCATTTATTGAGTTAGGTTGCTGGTATTTCTGCTGCTCCTGAAGACACCGAGCATTGTAAGCCTAAGTGCTGTGGTATGATCTGTGTAACCGGCCGGTTTGTGCTCCAGTCCTGAACACTCTATTGACACCAGACAGAGATGTGATGGAAATGTAGAGACATCATTATTGCATATATTTATATGGGTGTTAACACTAATACTGCCACGTTAGCCCACTTCCTGGACATGCTTGATTCCAATGGAGGGCAGAACGTACTCCAGCGTTCCTTGCCAGGTTGGAAATCTACACAATAGCCTATCCAGGTGCCGCTCAAAGAATGTATTTGCGCAGTTAATTTGTCGGTGATGTTCTGTATATATAAGTATAGCCTGTAATTAAGCTCAAAATTTGGTTGCATAAAAACAAAGCAATCATTGAGAGAACAGAAGAGCCGTAATTTGAACGACACGGCTCCCTATTTAAAACCATTCCCAAACCCAATTACACCAATATCAGCCCAAGGCTACTCTACAGCGCAGCTCAGTTAAGCATCAACACACTCTACATTCAAATACCTTAGGTACATTCTACAGGTTCTCGTTAGGTCG
>JAVGWN010003815.1:0-10049 GCA_034552555.1 Semaprochilodus insignis | reverse complement strand
ATCAGTTATTGATCCTGGTGACCTTTATCTTCCTTCCCAACACACCTGCAATCCCACACCTCCTTCTGGGTGCAGCTGTTACTTTGATGATGAGTGTATAAGGACTAGGAATTTACAATTACATGCAATATTGAATAAAGGAAATATCCAGTAAATAAATACTATTAAATAATACTATTAGCTTTCAAACGGATGTGAGTGCGTTAGTCCTGGTTTGGACTTCCTCTTGTTCTAGAACACTTAACAGCTCCAAACCCTCAGACGTTTACAGACAGCCCTTCCTAATCCTGTAACTCCTAACGCTAACACCAGCGAGCCCTTCTTTATGTTCTCTCCTACCCTCTGTCCGCAGTGACGTACCTGGTGTGCACTCAAATGCGAGTGTGCAGAGAGGCGGACTGCTCGGTTTATTTGACCAGCAGCGCTGAGACTCAGCTCTTCATCACAGGTGAGTTGCAGCTGGATCTTTCGGTCCCTGTAAGGGATTTTATAGCCCTATGAAGTGAAACGGGTGAACGGAACCGCTTCCGTCTTTGCGCTTCTGTGCAGGCTGCCACAAGAAGCAGCCGTACGTGGCCGACCCGAAAGTGAAGGCCTTCATCCAGTGGACCAAGACCCTAAAGGACAGTGTTATATTGAGGAAGACTGCCGTGGGGGGGCATTACTCTTATCCTCCTTCCCCTCCCACCTTCACGCCACACACCACCACCACCACTGCCAACAACACAACCAGTGAGTATAGCGAGATCTGGGTGTCTTGAGAGGCTTTAGGCTTCACACCGCACTGCAAACACGTGAAATCGTCTTTTATCAACTTGTCTTGGGTTTCTCAACCTGTGAGCCGTGAAGAGCCCTCTAGTGGGCGGGGGGGCAGTTTGTAATGGGCCTGTAATGTCACTTTAATTCATGGGTGTAAGAAGCTTAGTACTGAGGGATCGAAGGTGAGACGTTTTCAGATTACAGTTAGCATGAACAGTCATTAGTCTGAGGGAGCTTTTGTTTCACGCCTTGCTCTCTTCTAGAAGCACGGCTGCATAACCTGCCTACTTTGACGTCTTGCTCTTTGCCGACCCTCGTCGCTCTCACGTTCTGGCAGCATTAGCTTCTGTTCAGATGAGCTATAAAAACAAACTCGTTGTCTAAAGAACAGTTGCTGGAAAGAAGAAGAATGGTGTTCATAGACGTTGGTACTGGGTTTGAGCCATCTTATCCAGTCGTATTCCCTTTTCAGATCGTTTACTGGGTTTGAGAAATAACGCCTAAAACAGGTCAAATGATTTGCGGGTGGAATACGATCAAATCAGATTTATTTCCATAGCGCTTTTTACAGCTGATGTTGTCTCAGAGCAGCTTTACAGATACTCATTGATGATAATTCATTAAGGAGAGAAAAGAAAGAAGCCCCCGCTGAGCAAGCCGAAGGCGATGGTGGCAAGGAAGAAACCTTGGGAGGAACCAGACTCACACGCGGTGGGGGGTCCCATCCTCCTCTGGTCAGAACTAGGTTTTGATAAGACACGCTCATAATGAGAAACAGTAGATCGCGACTGTGTTTCAGATGTTCAAGGCTGATTTCAGTTCATTCATTTTCACCATCATACACTGTTGATCCGTCATTGCCCCCTACTGGAGAGCTGCAGGAATGGCCCTTCTTTAAAGTAATAATTCATTGATTATGAAACATAAATATTAATTTAAATATTATTTTATTTACGACTTTGAGAAGATTTTGAGCACATGTGTTTAACATAGTACTTTAACCCTTTAGTCAGCACTACTCTGTACACTTAGTATACAGAAGGAGAAAGGTTTGACATCCCAGGCAATGTTTCGTCCTGCATCCCTGATAGCGAGATGATGGCGGACCACCTTTGGCCTGCTAACGGCCAAGCTGGTGGTCCACAGTTTACTACGGTCATCATCCTTTATAGTTTTATTTTTTCAAGTTATAGTTTATTTTCCAAAATGGAAGTCATTCGGAATCGGGAGGAGGTTGAACACTAGTTAGGTCATGTACCTAGAACAGTTATCTGGATGGGCCGAGGTTGGATCAACTAAGTAAGTACTAACTACTAAGCTGCCCTTTTTTTTTTTAACTGCACATGTGAATTAAAGTGGCGTTAAAGGCCCATTACGAACTGACTCCCACTGAGTACAGGCCCACTAGAGGGTTCTTACAGGTTGAGAAACCCTGGACTAGTTGATTAAAGATGATTTCATTGGGTTCATTTGTGAAACCAGCTTTAATCTTGTCTTCCTATGATCTGTAGGTCCGGCAGCCTCTTCTGCGTTAACGGCAGTAGCTGACCTGCAGGCGGAGATAGAGGGTTTGCAGTACCGGGAGCGCAGGAGGGTCGCTATTCAGGGCCACATCACCGCAGTCCGTTACCACCGCTGGCCGCAGGAGGCGCTTCAGCCTGGTGTTAATGCGGAACAGGACGCACCACGGAATAACCGTCAGGTCTGTAGTGAGCTTGAATGTGTTTTAACCTGAGCCGCTCTCCCACAGCCAAACCCGAAACCAGACCGCGAGGATAGAAGCAGGAAGCTAATTTATGAATATAACAGTGTTTGTTTTTAATAGCTGGAAAGCGGTACAGTGGCGCAGTCTGGTGGATCTACTCCATCCTCTAGTACGGGCAGCATGGAGCAGAGCGAGGGGCCCTCAGCACCGCCTCCTAGTGACAGCACGTCCTCTCCAAAACGCAGGAGAATGGAGCAGGGAGCGAAGTGAGTTTCACTGAATACACGACTGGATTATAACAAGTCTGTCCACAGTTTACACACCTGGTCCGGCAGAACACAGACTTGAGGAGTAGCGGACGAGCAGAACCTATGAGCTGAAGAGCAGGGTGGTGAAGAGCAGTAGTCTCAATATGGATGGATGGATGACGGATAGATGGATAGGTGAATGGATGATAAATACATGGATCGATAGAAGGATAGATGTATGGGCAGATGGATAGATAGAGGATGGATGGATCGATAGGTGAACGAATGATGGATGGATGGATGGATAGGTGAATGGATGACAGATGGATGGATCAATAGAAGGATAGATGTATGGGTAGATGGATGGATATATAGAGGATGGATAGATGGATGGATAGATAGATGATGGATGGATAGGTGAATGGATGACAGATGGATGGATCGATAGAAGGATAGATGTATGGGCAGATGGATGGATAGATAGAGGATGGATGGATGGATAGGTGAACGAATGATGGATGGATGGATAGATAGATGATGGATGGATAGGTGAATGGATGATAAATGGATGGATCGATAGAAGGATCGATGTATGGGTAGATGGATAGATAGAGGATTTTTATTGTTATTTTATTCACTTATTTGTTTGTTTATTTGTTTGTTTATTTATGTATGTACGTATGTGTTTGTTTAATCAGGGCGGTGCAGAGGCAATACTGGACCAGAGCGAAGGTGCAGTCGGAGAGGTAATTCCCCACACTGGCGATGCGGATTCTTACACACAGGACACTAGAAATGATTTGACGTTGAGCTAATGATGCATTGTGTAAACCTAGATAACAACCCGATGCAAGGTTAACCAGGTGGGCTTCTTACCCCAGACGGGTGGGGGTGGGGGGCTTCCACTATTCTCTTTTCCCGTAAACTGCAGTGTAGTAGAATAAATACAAATACACAGAAATATGANATAATAACACACCACCATTTTATAATAAATAAATAAATAAATAAATAAATCTTGAAGTTTTCTCAGACAGATCAGGCTGGAGGATAAGGAGTATGAGAGAGCGTCTGCAGACGAGGAGAGTGAGGAAGGACGTTCAAACCAAACGACGCCGACACCACAGTCACCGGAAACGACAGGTACAGACACAGGGGGTACCAAAATGTGCATTTTGTTATAAAGCTGATTATTATTGTTATTATTATTATTATTATTGTTATTGTTATTATTATTATTGTTATTATTATTACTATTTAATTCCAGATCTTAGATCATAGGTTGGAGTAACGGGTGATTAATAGACATGTATATTCAAGTCAGTTCAGTTCAATTCAACTTTATTGGCATTATGCCCAGTTATACAGGGTGAACCTTGTGGAAAGCCTTCCCAGAAGAGCTGAAGCTGTTGTAGCTGTAAAGGGTGGATGCCTCACTTTCCACTCTTATCTTTGCCAGACAACAGTGAGACCGGGAGCGTTCCTGACTCGCATCAAGCCATGGCAGTCCCCAGTGCATTGTGGGAGAGCAGCGTGTGGCCGTTACTGAAACAGGACGTCAGGGATCACGTTAGCTGCGGGTTTCTGGATCCCGAGAGCGTTCCGGAAAGGTTCCGCTTTGACGACCGAGACGTCCTTCTTCATAGGATCAACCTTAGCCCCTCGAGATGGACTCAAGATCTTCCACTAAACACGCCCTCAGACGCACACACTCCCGTGGACTGTGCGGGATACCTCACGCTCACAGTGCTGGGTAAGACACAGCTGCACCGCGATGAATCCTGAAGCCGCACTATGGTCAGATGGTGCCCTTTATCCCAAATGTAGCCCTTCAGCTGATTGGTGTCTGAAGGTTTCCACTGGATGGGTGTGGTATTCTGATATACAGTATATATACACAGTCGAGTCACATGATTACGACCACCAGCTAATATTCAGAGTAACGGCCGAGTGCAGCATGGACCGCAGCTACACGGGCTGGGAGTGACTCAGTTAGGTCCTGGTAGGGGTTCCCAGGTATCTGGAGCCATGCTGACTGCAGTGCATCCCACAGGAGTGTGGGTGGGGGAGGATCCGTAGAGCAAACATGATGATCGAGGTGGTCTCACAGATGCTCAGTTGGGTTCAAGTCTGGGAGGTTAGGGGGCCGGGTGGAACTTGGAAGTCTTGGTCAGACTCTTCCACCCAGGTTCAGTCATTTCTAGCCGTGTGACATATGGCATGGTCTTGCTGGAAGGCCCAATCCGCCCCAGGGAAGATGATAAGCATGTAGGGGTGTCTGTGATCTGCAAGGATGGATTCACACCCAAATCAGTTGAGAGCGCCTTCCACACGGACGGCAGACCCATTCCCCAGACCATAACACTGCCGCCGCCACCAGCTTCAAAAGTAGGAAGTGGTCATAATAATGTGACTCGACTGTGTAGGTATCCAAACTCTTGTTTGTGTATTCCAATAAGGCTCGTATTATGGGTTGTAATTTAGAAACGAGTTCTGCAGTCATGTCCAGCGGTCATGTTGCATGTTTTGGAAATAAGTGAACACTTCCTTTATCATGTTATGGGTGTAGGAATTTATGGACATTATTAAATATCGCAGTGTGATGTTTGTGATCGGTATTGACCTTTAATCAGATTGTTTTGACCCCATTCCGCTAGGTAGTACGGTTGTAATCTTTCTTCAGCCATTAAACTCTTCCACTTTTCCACTCCAACGTAAACAAGCTGCATAAGAGCGCACTGCTAATGTTAGCATTAGCATACCTTAAAACCTATTAAGTATAACATTTGTATGCACAATTTCTACGGATGCACCGAAATGAAACATACCAAACTCGTTTTCGTTGTTTCATTCATTTTGCCATTTTTTTTCACCACTGCATAAATAAAATAGGCTAAATCCCAGATAGCAAGCAGATGTAGGTCACATCTGGCAAAGATCTTGCACTGCTGGCCCACCGTCGGCACCGGCAATCTGCTGGTGGCCCACATATCTACATGCGTTTGGGCCACCTGTCCCAAAACAGATCTGGTCCACTTCTGGCACTTTTGGTTGAGCCGTGGCCCTAATGTGGTGCATAGGTGGCCCGCATCTTGCTACCGGGAGCGGTCCACCCAAGTGCTGTCAACCAATCTGTCTTGTGGGCCGGATGAAAATGGGGAATGTGGACCAGATTTGGGCCAGAACAGTCTGGGAACTAAGGTGTTAAAATGGGCATTAGCCCGCTAGCTCTGAGGCTAAGGAGAAAAAGTTCTCTTTCTACATCCGGGAACTAGACAAAGGGAACAGCCTCATTGAATATGTCAATGTTCGGTATAAATTATAAATTCAATGTAATATACAAGGCTACGTTTTTGTTGTCTGTATGTTAGCGTTAGCTCAGAATTAGCCCTTCACGTGTACATAGGAAGCGGGTCGTCTAACGACAGAAGCTGCCACCGCCATGTTTCTACAGTAGCCCAGAATGAACAAACCACACACTGGTTCTAGATAGTGGCCTTCATGTTTCGCGTTTTGACGTTACCCGGGTGCAGCTTCTTATTTACCAGCTTCTTGTTCATATTACTCCAGTTCTCCCGTTCCACCTTAAATGGTGCTGCAGTTATTAATATAATGCCTCAGACACCAGAATGTACCCTCAGCCCCATTTAAGGTGGACCAGTACAATGTGGACTAGAAGCTGGTGAATGTGCTGATCAGAAAATGTTTCCGGTATTAAAATAATAATGAGGATGTTCTGATGGTCTAAATCAGATGATCAGGGGGAAGTAGGGATTATTAATCTGAGTCTGAACTGGATTAACTTTAAACACACAGTAGAGCGTTTGAAGCACTGAGTTACTACACTGTACTAACGATAGGAGCGTGCTCGGCAGAACCGCTCGATGGGGAGGAAGTAAATAGCTAGATCTCCGGTTCTGGATCACCTTTTTGATGTTGGGAGAAGTTTGAGAACCCACGTTTTGACAAATGGAGGACCGAACTTGTAATTTAGCACCAAAAGACCAAGTCAAAAGTAAAGGAGGGTGGGTGCTAGGGGAGGGAGCGGTGGGTGGGAGGCTCAGAAGGTTGCAATACCCAGCCTCACCACTAGAGATTACACATGGCTCCTTTAAGCAAAATGTGGTTATGTTTATACATGTGAAAAAAAGGGTGGAGTACACTAGAGCAGCTTCTCTCTCTCTCTCTCTGTCTCTCTCTCTCTCTCAGGACTAAACCAGCAGGCTGCAGTGGATGCTCTCTTCATTCCTGTGCTTTCCCCTGAGGATCCCCGAGCGGTTGGAACACCTGCCCTACACCATGAAAACACACTGATGTCATGTCTTTCCACAGGGCGTGTATATGTGCAGGCTAGCGGTGCACACCTTTCACCAGGTATGTGTGTATACGCTAGTTTGTCTGTTTATATTATCAAGCCCCAAACTAGCCACGTAGGAGGGACCAAGACTCAAAAAGGGGAACCCATCTTCCTCTGGTCACCATCACACCGCAAAACGATAAACCAACAAGAGCAAGATGAATAAAGATCAAAAAACTGACCAACACCGCATGTATACCCTTACTCTGATTTCTTTCAGATCTCTCACCGCTTGTATACCCTTACTCTGATTTCTTTCAGATCCCTCACCGCATGTATACCCTTACTCTGATTTCTTTCAGATCCCTCACCGCGTGTATACCCTTACTCTGATTTCTTTCAGATCCCTCACTGCATGTATACCCTTACTCTGATTTCTTTCAGATCTCTCACCGCATGTATACCCTTACTCTGATTTCTTTCAGATTTCTCACTGCGTGTATACCCTTACTCTGATTTCTTTCAGATCTCTCACCGCGTGTATACCCTTACTCTGATTTCTTTCAGATCCCTCACTGCATGTATACCCTTACTCTGATTTCTTTCAGATCCCTCACCGCATGTATACCTTTACTCTGATTTCTTTCAGATCCCTCACCGCGTGTATACCCTTACTCTGATTTCTTTCAGATCCCTCACTGCATGTATACCCTTACTCTGATATGCACTTCCTCACTCTTTATCTCTCTCTCTATCGTTACAGAGGCGCTACTGAGCTCGGCCCCAGCGTTAGAAGAGGAGAGGCTGGTGTGCATGTTGGACCTGTGTTTGCTGGGTCAGAACCGGGTCGAAATCATCTGCTCTAAAGTCTACAGGATGGCGGACATCGCTCCTGTGTAGCATGCACGCACACACAGACATTTTATTGATATAATTTTGCTTCTGAATGCATTTTTTTCCTTTCAGTATTTACTAAAAATTTTATTGTTAAACATGTTGTTTTTAGTAATTCAGGAGGAATAAATGTTTATTTTACTACTTCTTTTCTCTGTCTGTTGAGTAAGTAGATTGGTAGTCTCCAACCTTCGTCCTGGAGAGCAGCTTTCCTGCAGAACCTAGTTCCAATCCCAGTTTGCCACACGTGCTTCAGCTGTGTAACCTAGTCCTGATTGGCTGGGTCAGGTGTATTAGAGTTAGTTAAATGATCAGGCAGCTTACTGGGACCAGACTGTACAGGTCAGTCACCCTCCAGGAGGAGGGCTGGAGACCACTTTCAGAGTAAGTTCTTAACCTGTTCTTGGGTGCTAATTCGGGTTAAGTAGGGGAGACTTTTTCAAATTGCTTCTTAATCTGATGACAGATGTTTCTTTAGGGGGAAGGACGTTGAAGTAAAACCATAGTGTGTATATGGATGAATATACAGGTTAATGACAAGTGACTATTTAAAAAAATTCTTATTAAAAGCACATGTACATTTTTGTATCTGCATATACTGCAGACCTGCATTTCTGTCTATGTCTATTTTATAACTTTAATATAGATTGTGTTATCAAAGCTTTTAATGACCTATTTCAGTTATTAAAACTGGTCTGGTCTGGTCTGGTTGTGCCGCCTGACTCTTCAGGCTCTTCTTCAAATTAGAAATTGAACAGGCATCTACCTTAAACACCTGTAGACGTTCAAGTTGACCCGCTAATGGCAAGTGCCGTGTCTGCCCTCATGAAGAGTTGTGTGGTTAGATGTGACCTGCCTGCTATTCCACCTGTTCGCTTCGCCCAGTCAGGCGGTTCCTCTACAGCTTCCACGGTTGATAAAGGGATATTTGCTTAACGCGCCATGTTTTCCGCATCAGCTTCTTTGCTGACACCACACTGCTGTCAGAAGTGGGATAGCATCTGGAGTGGATGGCACCATCACCAACTCAGGGGTGATGTGGTGGGGATGACTGCAGAGAAGGCAGTGCGATAAGGCTTGTCAGCAAAGCCCAGCTGGAGCTGGAGGATGGCAAAAAGAGAGAGCCAACAAGGACGCCCTATCATGTGATCGACATTTTAGCCTCGTTGCCATATAAGTAATTGTAATTAACAGTTGTAATTGTGTTGTTTGGATTAATGCATCTGACTACGTGAGCCGCATAGTTTTTCTGCCACCGTGGAAACAAACTCTGGCTGTTATGGTAGCTACAGTTAACAAACTCGGACAAAATTAGGTCTGTCTCCAGTTAGCCTCCAGTTCATTAATGTTCTTGGGTTTCCATGCTGCAGCTACCTTCTTCAAATCCCCCCAGAGATGTTCTGTGGGGTCAAGCCACTTCAGAATCTTCCCAGGTTCAAGTCAGGCTGTGATGGCCACACCAGGATCCACCAGGAATTCTTCTGAAACTATGCCTTGGTGGACTTTGAGGTATGGTTGGGACCATTGTCCTGTCGGAAGGTCCAATGATGCCCAAGCTTCAACGTTTTCTTCTAGGATTTCTTGATACTTGGTTGAATCCATCTTCCCCTCCACATGCTACAGGTTTCCAGTGCCAAAGGAAGCGAAGCTGCCCCAGAGAATCACTGAGCCACCACCATGCTTCACTCTGTGCAGGGTGTTCTTTTCAGTATATGCTTCATTCTTTCTTCCCCCAGACATCCTTCTGATCCGCAATCCCAAAGAGTTCCAGTTTTTGAAGAACAGAATCCCAAAACTTTGGTGGTTTACTTATATGGTTTTGAGCAGAGTGGAAGGGAGTTTTTGCTCCTTACTGTGCACACTGAAACCTCAGTGCCTGCTGCCACCAAATCTTGGGCCAAATCCCATTTCTTATTTTTAGCCCTACCCCTTGTTTTCGGGTGTAACACTCCCCTGTGGAACTGAGTTACAAAGGGTAGTGGCTGAAAGCAGGCAATTATTATCTCCACCAATAATTCTTCCGTGATATGAAGCTGAACAGAGCTTTTTAATCGCCAGCTTCATGATCAGATCACCCCGTTCCACCTTAAATGGTGCAGCAACCTCAGGTTCCAGAACGTAACTGCTCCACCATTTAAGGTGGAAC
>JAVGWN010003814.1:0-10050 GCA_034552555.1 Semaprochilodus insignis | reverse complement strand
CAGGGGCTTTTGTGGCTGCTGTGTCGGAAGCTGCGTTTCAGCCTCAACCAATCGGCTTCGGCTCTTTCCTGCTGCTTCCTGCGTCCGCTGGCAGAGCAAACATACTTTCTTTCCGATAAACAGTGGAGGCTTTTCCTGAGAACTGCTTGAGACTCTGGTAACTTTATATTACCCCAGCTTTGCTGTGTTGAGACCTCAGGACGGGCGATGACTTTACGTGACTGTGAGATCTGGGTGGTTTTAGCGTCTCGCCTGCTGTTTTGCTGTGGTTTTATCCAGCAGGGCGCT
Organism: Semaprochilodus insignis; assembly: GCA_034552555.1. Classification (NCBI taxonomy): domain Eukaryota; kingdom Metazoa; phylum Chordata; class Actinopteri; order Characiformes; family Prochilodontidae; genus Semaprochilodus; species Semaprochilodus insignis. The sequence continues at coordinate 9,762 of JAVGWN010003814.1, read as the reverse complement.
AACGAGCTTTAGCCACACAAGTTAGCCAACGTTAGTTTTGAACCCGGCAGGCTGTGTAATAGCTTGACCTGTAACTTTGGTAGATTATTACCTCAAGTGTGCTTGTGTGTTGCATTTCTGTAGTGGCCAGCCACGGTCATATTTCATCTGTATGTTTATCTGTTGAGTGGTCAAACTAACATTGGCTAGTTATGCTAAGTACCAGCTATCAGAGGCATCTTTGGAATTAGCTAGTTTAGCTAGCCGAGTGTCAGTTAGAAAACCCGCCTCAACTGCTGTTTTGTTCGACTATATAACTTTATTAAGTGGTTACACTTTGTTCGCGAACATTTGGCAAATAGAAAGCAGGCTTGGCTAAATGTTTGTTAAGTTTCTCCGTTGTTTGAGCTGAAAATGACCTACAGAAGCTCGCACTACGCTAATGAGCGAAGAGTTAGCATAGCTAGGTTAGCAAGTTGAGTGGCTGGCTAACGACATTCCTCAGTGTGTCCAGTGTTGTGGTTACGCTGTACAGTAAGTGAGGTGGTTGTGTATAAACAATGACTTTGAGCAGGCTCGTTTTTTTTCCCCACTGAGAGACTTTATGGCTGATATTAGACAAGGAGGCGGCAGTGCACATGTGGTTTACTTCAGTTTCTTGTTCACAGATCAATAATGAAGAGACAGGACACTGAGGATCAAGTTTTGGATAACAGTGGAGGGTCTCCAGCCAGCGCTGATGGCACAGGGGGAAGCACGGTTAGCCCTGAAGGAACTGACAGTCCAAAAGAGCCAAACCTGCAGACAGACAGTTCTCCAACTCTTAACTCCCGAACAGATGAAGGCTGTAAGTGAGCAACCAACCTGAAGATGGTGATCCAGGGTGGTATTCCACAGAGCATGATTTCTTGGTTAGCCAGATAACTTGAGCTCAAAGATAAAGCTTGTTTGATAGGAATTGGACAGGTTTGACTTTGGGCTTAAGTTATCAGGATAAACTGAGACATCCTGCTATGTGAAATACCCCCAGGTCTCTGACTTTGTTACTAGTCATTTCATTTAAATGTCACGTTTTAGGTATTTTAGGAACATAATTTCAGCTCTGTATCGAATATGGAAGATTTAAAACTATTGTGGATATGCACGCTGAGGGTCTCTACTAGTTGTATTATTGATAGTTCATTTGCATTTGAGTTTAATATTCTGAAGCAGAACTGGTGTTCTGAGCCAAACTAGTCCCATAAAGATCCGTCAAGATCAGTCACATTGACTTAAACCCNTATATATATCATTATTATATATAATTTATAGTTATTGATAGTTCATTTGCATTTGAGTTTAATATTATGAAGCAGAACTGGTGTTCTGAGCCAAACTAGTCCCATAAAGATCCGTCACATTGACTTAAACCCTTCAAATATTACAATTGGCACAGAATCTTGAGCTCAGGAAGAGAAGTCCTGTTGAACCTGAAAATATGCATATTGATCTTTAGTTATTTTTTTATTTATGGAGATCTATTACTAGGGATGCATCAGCACCGATGCCACGTTTGTTTGCTAGTACTCAGTCGAGTGTATGCTCATATATGCTCAGTATGATCAGTCAAGATGGCAGTGAACGAGGATCTGCTCACACAGAGAAGTGTTTGTGAAGGTCGAACACAAAGCTCTCGCTCACTTTAAAAATTTTGCCTTGGCCGATTCATTCCTTGCAGTCACTTTGAGATTTTAGCCTGTTTATAAACAAACAAACACAGACACAACCGCTTCCCCATTATGGGTGGAGACTTCTGCTTCGTCAATACAGGTGGAGACAAGGCTAACAAACTCACAACTGCTTCCTTAATACAGATGGAGACAAGGCTGGAGACACAAAGGAAAAAAGGAGACCTGCTAAAGTCCTTACATGCCTACTTTATTCTGTTTGACTGAATTAAATCCAAGTCATGCTGCTGTTTAGTATATGAAATCTCCTCAATAAACCCCACAGAGTCGCATGTCTGACTCAAACTGAAGCTTTTATTCCACAATCGACAGCAGAAACAACAAGGAGAATCCAGCCAATCCAGTCTTACATAACTATATGCTAAAAACAAAGCTCAAATATATCTTAGGAAAGGGAACAACCAGGGAAAAAAGCATAACGGGTCCGCTCAAACAGGCAGATTTGGCATCTTTCAGTTATTTCTTTTTCACGTTCTTTTGTCTTGCATATCCTTCACCATAATCAGATTTTTTTAAATCAGTGGCTGAGTATAATAACATTGTTAACCCAATCTGCTGTTTGCAGTGGCTGAGGCTGGAGCAATGCCTACCTCCTGTGACGTGGCTGAAGAGCTGAGCAGAAAGCTGGAGGACATCCTTAACACGTATTGTCAGGAAGATGGTGGTGAGGACACAGCTGTGCCTAATGGCCAGACTGATGGCGTAGAAGTCAACGGGCTTGCTGACAGAGAGGATGGCAAGCCAGAAGATTCTAAACTAAACGGCAACGGCAGTGCAGAGAAGGACCAAAAGAAGCTTCAGGAGAAGAAGAAAGTTAAGGGTCTTGGTGAGTGACCTGCTCTTTCCGGGAGGAAAGATACAAGAGGCTGAGCCCAGCAGAAATAGAACTCTTGAAGACACTTTTTTATAATACCCGACACGTATCACAGTATCTCAGTGCCACTGGCTATGAAAAATACATTTTTACCATAAGACAACATTTAATTTAACCATTGTGTTTGTGATTTAATTTAAACTTCTGGATATCCCATGAAGTCGTTTGCTATTTGTAACTTTCCATTTCTGCCTTTTATTTTTGTAGGCAAGGAGATCACGCTGCTTATGCAGACTCTGAACACACTGAGCACCCCTGAAGAAAAACTTGCTGGTCTGTGCAAGAAGTATGCTGAGCTGGTAAGAGAATGGGTTATGCTGTTGTCAGTACTTTTTCTGAGACAAATGTTACTTTCAGTAATTTATTAATCAATGTAGTGCTCATATGTCTAACACCCAAACACTTAAGATATGAAACAGGCTTGTCTTCATGCCAGATCAAAGTTATGGCTTTAGATATGTCATTAACATGTTTTCATGCTGGCAGTGATGCCTTGGTGTTCCAGGTGTAACAAAACAAAGTCATATGCAGACATGCACGCAGTACAGCGAGGGAGGTTGTATAGAACCATCTGTTTATCTGGGCAGTAAGTGTTTGCACAGAAAAACACTAGCATTAGAATAACTACAAAATATTATACTAAAAAAAAGAATTTTTTTGTATGTCAGTGTGTTTGTTTAACCAACAACTCTTTGATTGAGGAGACCCAGTATTGAGAAAGCCCTGAATTAGAATGCATTTATTCAGCATTTTAAGTCAGCATTATTCTCTGATGTCTATATAGAATGTATGAGACTTCGCTTGGGGTAAAAAAAAGAAAAGAAAAGCCCAGATTCATGTTTACACCCTATGGTTTGGCTCTAGAATAAAAAAACCTTCTCCCCCCTTGTTTTGGTCAACTCGTGAATCATTTGATGAGCTCTGCTCTGATTGGCTGGTTTAGTGAGACACTATGATCACACAGAAGAAACATGTCAAAATAGACACAGGCAGGAAAATACATTGACCCTCTGTGTAAATAAGCTCTGCCCTCATTTTATTTAGTTAGTGTAAAGTTATTCAGTTATTAGCTTGCTCGTTTCAAGCGGAAGGAGTCGCAGACCAGTGGAGTGAGTTGAAAGCAGTATCAAAGTATTTATTTAAAGAAAAAGGCTGGTACCAGGAGAACCCTTACTCAAAAGGTTTCTGACCCCTCCTAACCTGACTCCATCGTTTATACCAAAAATGACGTAAACCCAGCCAGTGGGGCGTTCCCCACAGATTAAATATGCACATATTCATATATTCACGTGTTAGTGTTCTGTTTCACACGTTTCAGCTCAGCCATGTGCCTTGACCTTGGGTATGAGTTGTATCTTCTCCAGAGATTGGACAATGTAGCCTCTATGTGTGCTCCCCAGCTGCACCTGCTTTGAAGCTGCAAAGAATGTTTGGGAGTTACCTCCGCCTCCCGTGTCCACCACCAATGGTTTACTGCTACTCCCATGGGTGCCACAACACACCCGGTTTACTGTGTTCCGTGATGGCTACATTTGTCCACGCTCTAACTCCCTCTGGATCAACCCAGTTCACCCCCCGGCCACTGAATTCCAACCAAGGTCACACTAATGGGTGTCTGAGAGTGCTTAGAAACATACAGTGTACCTTCAATATGTTTTAGAGGTAAATGTGTTAATGTTGTAAATATATGATTAATAAATGTTAAGAAATACCTTATGAGTGCTGGTTAATATGGATACATATAAAATATAAGATTTCACACAATGGATTAGACTTGTATGATGCTTAAACAACCTAATCATTATCAATTGAATATGTAATCATTATCTATGGATATTTGTCATCAAACACATGCATAAATGTTTTCCACATCATTAGCTATGCTAGTTACTGGGAGCTTGCTAGTAGCTAACGCTGCCTAAACTAGCTACCCGCTTTTGAGCACGATATTAACACGTATTGAAGTTGTTAATCACTACGAAACTTTCAGTTTGATGATCTGCTTTAACCGGCAAACACTGATACAATCACACAGCATGGCTGCTACTTGCATGCTGCTGTTGAGGTTGTGATGCTGATGAAGGTCCCACATGCTGCATGAAGCTGTCCCATATTGTATAAGGTTTGAGAAACGGTCTGAAGTGAAATGTGCGAACTAACATCCTGGAATTAAAGTTGTCCAGGACCTTGTTAAAGATGTGGAAGCTGAAGCTGGCCTCTTTTTCGCCAGCTAGTTTTTTGAATTTTTTTTCCACCTTAAATAGGCCGTAGTAACATTCTGGGGCAGGACAAGCCGTAGCATGTTTAATACAAACTAGAGTTGCTTTGATTTCAGTGTGTGCTTTGAGCTTTGTGGAAACACTGTGTATGTGTTTCAGTTAGTGTCATTTTATCTTGCATGCATTTATTGAATCATGCTCTTGTGTAACTTCTCTTTGAAGAGCATGAAGTTAAAAACCCTGTTTAAAAGACCCTGGTGGTTGTTCAGCAATGCTGTTGTTTGAAACAGAGCTGCATGTCATGGATAGTTGTACCTGGACCTTGTTTCTGTCTCCCTGCTGGTTACTTGTAATGTTGAGTGCATTGGCGCACTGTCAGCCAACAACCCGCATTCTTGGCAGGCCCTGCACTGCCATTTCAGCTGATTGAGTTTATGTATTGAGCCTCAGAGGCCATTTAGCCATGTGAAGAACAATGGTGGGAAGTATGCTGTAGTTTCACCGTGCCTCTACACAGCAGTTCCCGGGCTGCTGCGATCTTTTCTGCCCACCTATCTTTTTATCTCATGGTGGTGTACTAATTGTTACGTTTTGCTTGTTTGCATGTTTCATTAAACTGTAGTTAGCAATTTAGTAGCAAGTTGCTGAACTTTGTCACGTGTGCTAAACGACTGTAGGGTGTGCGTGCGTGCGTGTGCCAGCAAGCCTCATGAGCAATACCCTCGCTTTCCTTTTAGGCTTTTGGCCAAGCTTGTCTTCAGTTGTTGTTTAATAAAGAATAAGCTATGGTCTTTGTACATCACTGCTTTTCAGGCATGTGTTATGCCGCATTACAGAAACTCAGGGTGAAAATATACAGAGCACATATCAGTCGTATTTGGGATTAAGCAGGTTTATTATCCCTTGATGCTCCAAAACACAAGCGCTTTAATGTGTACATTAACATCTTTTCATAGCCAAGGATGTGTTGACGTTAGCTAGAACCAAAAATAATGGAAAGATACATCTCTTGTTTTCTCTGTGTTACTTTGATGAGCTAATGTCCAAGTTAAATTAGACCCTGTGGTTCAGCTTGTTTTAAGTTTAAAATGCACAGCTGCTCGTATTTATTCCAGATATGTTGCAACTAAATGATTTTCGTGTGTCGGGAGGATTTCTTATTGTCTGTGTAAATGTTGGGATTAAAATGGCCCGGGTGTTTTCCAGCTGGAAGAGAACCGCAACTCTCAGAAGCAGATGCGAGCTCTACAGAAGAAGCAGACGCAGCTCATCCAAGAGAAAGACCATCTAAGGAACGAGCATAGTAAGGCCATTCTGGCCCGTAGTAAGCTGGAGAGCCTGTGCCGCGAGCTGCAGAGACACAACCGCACACTAAAGGTACATCTGTATGCATACAAACTACTCTGTATCTGAACTTTTTATTGCAACCAGTCTATTCCATGCCATATACGTTCCTGGGATTAATGCATTTATTTTTCCAATTTCACTGCTGTAACACCTCATCTAATTAAGAGGTACTACACTAATCAAGTGGGCTGAAGAAGGGGGGGGGGGGGGGGTGGAATTGAGCAGCTGCAGTTTTAACAACTTGAAATACCCACGTTATCATACCATATAACAAATTTCTGTGCCTGGCAGGAGGATGGGGTACAGCGGGCCCGGCAGGAAGAGGAGAAGAGGAAGGAGGTCACCTCCCACTTTCAGGTGACCCTAAATGACATCCAGGCACAGATGGAGCAGCACAACGAGCGCAATGCCAGCTTACGGCAAGAGAACATGGAGCTCGCTGAGAAGCTCAAAAAACTCATTGAGCAGTATGAGCTGCGGGAGGAGGTATGTATCTGCAGAAGAAAATAAAAGTAAAGGGAGGATTGAGGAGTATGGAGTTGGATACTCTAGGAAAGGAAAAGGTATAGGTACCCTGCGGAAGCAAAGAATATATCTTGGGGACCAAGCTCAGAGCTGGCAGGGGACCCAGAAAGCTGTTTTTTCATTTTGGGCAGAGGCCCAGAGAGTAATTGATTTGCTGTTATTGCTGTTATTTGCCAGATTAGAGCAGGGTTAATTGGAACATAAACCAAGACTAATCGGAACATGAGTATGTATAAGAACATAAGCAGATCCAACCAAGGCTTTAATGGGAGAAAATCTTTCCTATTGTCTGTAGCTGTATGCAGTCCTATGAGTTGAACTCCAATATTACACTAGGGGAAAGTTTACTTTCAAGACATTTGAATTTATGTTATGAACTAAACTGTAAAAGTTGATCGTTTTATATGGTCTTTGTTTGATCTTATGGTTTGGAGTTGTTGTGCCCAATGATCCGTTTTAAAGTTGTGGCGCTAAACGATGTTTCTTTACTGCTTCAGCACATAGACAAGGTCTTCAAGCACAAAGATCTGCAACAGCAACTAGTTGATGCTAAGCTCCACCAGGCTCAGGCACTGCTCAAGGATTCAGAGGACCGCCACCAGAAGGAGAAAGAGTTTGTGAGTTTTATAAATATGCTTTGGTTAAACATATAGAGCAAGGTATTGTTTACATTTGGAGAAACATATGCTAACAGAGACCAGCCTGATTATATGCAAGTTTTAAACGTGGTGAAGTGAAATGTGTTTCTTCTTTTTATTTATTTATACTAGTTTCTTCTTCTTTTATTCAATTCTCCCCCGCTTCACAGCTGCTGAAAGAGGCTGTAGAGTCACAGAGGATGTATGAACTTATGAAACAGCAAGAGGTTCACCTCAAGCAACAGGTGAGCATCTGTTGTCCTCACACAGCAGATGGCCCTTGAAAGATAAGGCAGTCATTTTTTTTTTTTTCCCTGCTCTGCTGATGTGGATGTAAAACCTTGAAGGATGCTTTGTATGCTCATGCATAACGTTCTGCACTGCTTATGGTCTTTATCTTTTCAGTTATCATTATACACAGAGAAGTTCGAAGAGTTTCAGAACACACTCTCCAAAAGCAATGAGGTATTCACAACCTTCAAGCAAGAGATGGAGAAGGTAATAAGTCATGGAAAGTGGTGGAACATGCACTCTTTCTCTATTCATCTGTGCTAAGGCTTAATGTAGATATGGCATTTTCAGTGTATGACATCCGGTTATTTCACTTGAAATATTTGGGTGTGGGGGGAAAAAGAAAAAATTCTTGTGATGGTAAGGGATGATCCAGCTGAGCCCTACCGGTACTTCTAAATTTGATACCTGAACCAATATAACGGGTAGGTCATGACATTTGCACAATGAAGATGCCTGTGACTCATTTTGGAAGTTTGAACAGTTCCCCTTTGGCAAGGTTTCTTTTCGTCTTGTTCAGGTGACCTTTTCCGGTTCTTCCTTTTCTTTTAGTCTGTTATGGCTTTTGTCCATGTACGGCTTTCTGTCTGCTTATAGTTATAAAGTCAAAAGTGGAGGCCAGAGAGCGATACCCTCTCCTACAGTAATCACTTTTCTCAGCTGCCTGAAATGGGTTCATTTAATTCCACCCCTATTTCTCTGCTACAGTGGGGGGGGGGCATCGTAACGCAGTCCTTATTGCCTGCCTATTAGCAAGCCGAGCACACATTCACACAAGACACAGAGAGCTAAAACACTGAAAACGCATTGTACCCTTTGTGTGCTGTCCTGCAGATGACGAAGAAGATAAAGAAGCTGGAGAAGGAGACGACGATGTACAGGTCACGCTGGGAGAGCAGTAACAAAGCGCTGCTAGAGATGGCTGAGGAAGTATGTGTCGTTTTAGATAGAGGCACAACTGCAGATTTAACTACTAGTCAGCAAACATGACTGCAACAAATAAGACTCATCTTATACTGACGGTACTCTGTGAGCAGTGGAAAAGTACATAGGGTATTCTACACAACAGGTTACAAATTTGTTCATTTGTAACCTGTTGTGTAGAATACCCTATGTACTTTTCCACTGCTCACAGAGTACCGTCAGTATAAAATGAGTCTTATTTGTTGCAGTCATGTTTGCTGACTAGTAGTTAAATCTGCAGTTGTGCCTCTATTGCTCTAAGCATTTTCCCCCAATAGCTAGGTTTTAGTCTCTGAATGTATTTTGACAGAAGTGCGTGTTATTATTCCTGCTTTGTATTGTGACACGTTAACTATGGATGTTTATGTGCACATATTTTAATCCTAGCCTTTATTGTATTCAGTTTCCTCCCCTACTTCATGGATTTATTGAGTCTATGAGTGCTGGACGTTTGAATAGTTGGACTACTATCATTTATATTCTTTTTCTCTCTGCAGAAAACACTTCGAGATAAGGAGCTGGAGAGCTTGCAGGTGAAGGTGCAGAGGCTGGAGAAGCTTTGTCGTGCTCTGCAGATTGAACGCAATGAACTGAGTAAGAAAGTTCAGGGCCTTAGTAAACCAGAGGATGGCCAAGGCCTAGATTCAGGAGTAGCAACAGAGGGAGAGTCCCAGCAACCAGCCATAGACTCAGAAGAGGGAAGCCCCGCCCATCGGAACAGCCCTGAACCAGAGACTCCATCCACCACCACCACCTGTGCTCAGGCATGTCACTGTGGTCCAGAGCTGGAGGCTGCTGCGTGTTCGGCTCAGGATTGAGGTGTTCTCTCTGGGTTTAACACTCCTCACGATTTTCCCCCACTTCTGCCAGTGCCCACCAACTGTCAGTCTCTGAGTTTGGTCCTCGGTTTCTGCCTTTATGGCAGTGTTTTTGATTTTTGGTCTCCTCTTGGGGCTTTCAATTCTGTCAGGGAAGATTGTGCCTTCAAGATGGCTCTTATGCTGCATTTTTACTTTTTAATTATTCCTTTGGCTTTCTTCGTTACTCTTATTTCATCGAAATTCCTCACTCGTAACACGCTAAAAGGAGCACGGAGCGTTGCTGCTGCATAAATACAGTCCCCTTCTCACGTTTGAGTGTTGGCTTCAGACCTTTATAGTTTAGCTGAACAACCTTTAAGAGTCTAGGCAGATGAGCTG
>JAVGWN010003812.1:0-10050 GCA_034552555.1 Semaprochilodus insignis | reverse complement strand
GGCATGGAGCTGTAGAGGTTCCTAATGGTGTCCTGTGATAATCCATCCCATGCAGCTTGAATATCCTTACACAGTTCCTGCAGATGCTGCGGTAGGGGTGGAGGTGGAGTGACACCAGGCCTTCTGGACGTGTGACACGTGACAACAAACCAATGTTCATCTTGGCACTGACCACGGTACCTCCGCACACAGATTCGTTGGTCGTCTCCACCAAACCAAAAGCGTGATTCGTCACTGAAGATGACCCGCTGCCATTCCGAGTCACTCCATGACAGTCTGGCACGACACCATTGCAGTCTTTGGTGACATTGACGTGGTGTTAAGGACAGTCGTCGTAACGGTCTGTGTGCATGTAGTCCTGCATGGTGCAGCCGTCTGCCTATGGTGCTGCACTAACAGGATGACTCATGGAGGCATCACTGCTCGCTCAATGTCCTCAATCGTGGCTGTATGTTTGTGTGTGGGGGTTCTGAGTATTGTGGCTTCATACTGGCAACAACGGCGGCGCCCTGTTCGGCTGCGGCTGCTACGGCTCACGAGTGTCGGAGAAGTCTGTGTGATGATTTGAGGCATGCAGTTTTTACACAGTGCTAGCGGGTAGGACTATTAGTGGCAGACCTCAGATACCAAACACGTTTTGGCTGGCGAACTACATTTGGGCAAGTGCGGCCAATTTATACATCTAACCCAACCTTTTATTCTTCTTTTCTATTTTTAGACCACAGCTTTCAGTTTGCCCAGTCATCAGCTTCAAATCCCCTTCTTTTGCTCGTTCTCTGTTTTCAATGCATCCGTTTTCCTCTCCTTCCATTAGCAAGCTCATTCTCTCACACATGTTCTCCCTTTCTCCTTCCTTCCTTCCTTTCTTCTGTTTCCCTTTCTCTCTTTCCCTCTCATTACCACATTCTCTTTCTTTCCCCTCATTCGCTCTCACTCCATCACTCCAGCAGGCCCAGGTCTATGCCATACGCATCAATCTTACCCCTCTGCCCCAGCCGTGAGCGGCAGCCTGGCCTGCGTTCTGTGGCTAACCAGAGAGATGATTGATCTCAGCTGAGGAGCAACTGGCTGTATTAACCGCTGGGACGTGTGATAAAAGGCCGATCCTTCACTGCCCCGGCTCGGCCAGAGGCCCGGAGCTGGGGATGAGCTTATTGAAAGCTTTAGTCGAACCCTGCTGGGCTTAAAAATAGACAAGGCCGATCTCCAGGAGAGCTTCAAAGAACCGCCCGGGCAAATTATGATGACGAATCGCAGGGGGGTTAACCGAAACAGTATCAATCCTATCCATCATGGTGGAAATAACGGAGGAAAGGCCTGCGTGAGGTTTCTGTATGATCTCGCTCCGCCAGCTGAGGTGCCATCCGAGGAAGATGGAAATATGATTCAGGATCTTTCCACGGCACAGTCACCGGCAAGCCTCATAACATCCTGTTTACAGCGCAAGAACACAAAAATGCAGACATAAAAAAGGTCACAGAGTCGAGTGGTAATGAGCTGCAGCTTGCTTTCAAATGCAGACAAAACAGATTAGCTTTAAAAACTCTAAAAAAAAAAGCTCTAGATCCATTACGGAATTACCATAGAACAGGAATCAAATAGGAAATCAAGCTCGGAACAAGAGATAACACAGACCATGGTCAGCATGGTTCCTTGAATCAATTAAAACAATTGACCTGAGCATTGCTGTCTTCGTTGGCCAGCAATTTGGGAAAGACTGGGAGCGAAGAGNGGCCGAAGCTGACTAAGGACTAAACAAAGCCTGAACTAGAACAAAATAAGGACTGAGATAGCAGGAACCAGCGGGAACCTCTGACTTTGACAGAACCAGGAGTGCACTGATAAGAACCAGACCAAAACAAGGGCTGAATAAACCCCTGTACACAGATATATAGAAAGGATCCCAGCTTTACCAGGACTATCCTGCAAGTGACCAGACTACAGCTGCCATTCAGACTAGGTGTGAATGGTGGCTCTGCACAGACATTAAACTGAAGGCCAAACCCGTCCCATGCCTATGACTTTCAGATCCAATCCGAACAGGCCTGAATGGGACTACTACACCTAAAACTTGAATCCAGCCCGAGCCTGGCCCGAACACATTTCCGGACAATAAAGGCTGATTGATAATCCAGGTAACAAGAGTTGACTATGGACAACAGAAGTCACAGTGCTGACAAACACTGGGATACATCATGTGAAGTTTCTATGGGCAGGTACATTTGTGTACCCCTCGACCAAACACTGACTGATGGAGCAATATCGTTTCAGGCCTGATAGACCATCCAAACATGTTTTAGGCCTGATAGACCACCCAAACCAATTGGATTGGACGTGTACTAGACACGTTTCTGGATGTAGGCCACATCAATATTCAGACACTCTAGCTGCAAAGAACTGTTGGGCCAGATTTGGTGGATGCCTTCCCTGGCACAATTCCAAGGAGAATTCCCTGTAGACTGGGATTTTTGCCACTGCTGGTAGACCCGTATGACCATATACTTCCATATACCTGCAGTGTTCTATGTGAAAAATTGGCCCAAAACCATACATGTTGTTGGGCCCCATTGAACTCTGGCCAAGTAGTAGATCTCTAATCTTAACCAGAACTGAACGGAAAGTTGGCCTGGAACAAAACTAGTCAAAAAGGTACTGATCTAGATCCGAAAGAGGCAAAACCAATATTGAACTAAGGTATGGACCAGCCAGAAGCAAGAACAAGAACTAAGCCAGAAAGAGGTGAACAAGGCCAGAACCTTTAGCTTTGACGGTACTGACTTGCTTCTATCCAGTCTTGTGGACACAGCACTTTATTTCACCTCTTGCTCCAACTTGACTTCCCCACTGCCAATGCCACAACATGGACGAATAAAGAGTCTTTATTCCTCCCCTCCGGGGAAGCTGGGGAAAAAAAATAATCATAATCATAATAGTGAACCAGATGGAGGGAGATGGAAGCGCAAGCTTGTGGTAGAGCAGGGTGGCTTGGCTGACCCTGGAGTGACCTGACGCAGAGTGGCACTAGATGTCAGAATCGGTGCCAGACTCTCAGTCACTCTTCCACGGAGCTAAAAAAATCAGATATTCTCATGGGCCATTACAGTGCAGATCTGCCCGCTGTGTAAAATGCGTCTCCACCGCAGCACATGGATGTGTGTGTGTGTGTGTGTGTGTGTGTGTGTGTGTGAGTGAGAGAGAGAGCAAGTCTTGGAAAGCACAATACGCCGAGGTGTCAACTTGCCTCGTGAAAGTTCACTGTGCGTCATGTCGCAAGCCTCCGACAGCAGCGCCGCTCGAAGCAACATTACAGCTCTCTTACAGCTAGCAGGGGGGTCTGCCGTTTGGATCATGTTCCTGCACAAGGCCAAGAGTCAGGAAAGCAGACAGAACATCAGGCCTTTTTACAGCTTAGTCTAATGCCGGCATGGCACGACGGGCCGTAGTCTGAGAACAGACGGCTTTTATATTTTGCATTGAACCCCATTACTACCGGAACCGAAATTTGCACCGTGCAGAATATGTGTGGGCTGCATAATCGCCTTTCACGTTTCAGTGGTGCGAGGTCTTCATCTATCCCGTGTGCCAGGCAGAACAATGGTGAGAATTAGCTAATTAGCATCATGGGGTTGCATGGAGAATGGCATGGGACGGGATCTATTTGAACAGCATTACACCACCGGTCCAAATTGCAGTTATTCACCCTTCAAGCACATTATTCCACAGTGAGCCCCCTGAGATTTGGGCTTTGTAGCTTCCTGCAACAGCAGAACAGTAGCTTGGTGGTTCCCAATCCCTGTGCTCTCTCTCTCAAATGCCTGGCCCACCCTACAGGATAATCGAGCCGATGGTGATTCACCCCTTCAGACGATTGCAAAAGGCTGGTCTTAAATGGTCTCTCAATATTTCAGGCTTGTCCTACACGATTATCCTCCAAGATTATACTGTGGGCTGATAAGTGGTCACTTCTTGCTAGGATAGCATGAGGTTCTCTATGACTGTGGTTATAATCCACTGTAATATCATGCAGTTGATCCGCAGCAGTGAGGTTGCATTATGCAATCTATGTAAACTTAAGCCAGTTCTCAGATGAATATCACCATCCTGCCCTGATTTAAACCATTAAATCACCCAAATTATTCTTTTAATGCCAGTAGCATTTTCTCATAAGGACATTCACCAGCTTCTTGTTCATACTTTTCCATTCCACCTTAAATGGTGCAGCATTTACACTGTGGTAGTGGCATTCAGCTTATTTTTCACCAGCTTCTTGTTTGGATCCTCCAATTCCACCTTAAATGGTGCAGCATTTACACTGTGGTAGTGGCATTCAGCTTATTTTTCACCAGCTTCTTGTTTGGATCCTCCCATTCCACCTTAAATGGTGCAGCATTTACACTGCAGAACTGGCAATTCAGTTTATTTTTCACCAGCTTCTTGTTCGGATCCTCCAATTCCACCTTAAATGGTGCAGCATTTACATTTTGGAACAGTCATTCAGCTTATTTTTTCCAGGTTTCCTGTTTGGATTGTCCCATTTCACCTTAATGGTGCATCATTTACATTGTGCAACTGGTCTTTGGTGACGTTGACATGGAGTTAAGGGCAGTCGCTCCAGCCGTCTGCCAATGGAGCTGGCACTAACAGGATGACTCACGGAGGGCATCACTGCTCACCGAATGTCCGCAATCGTGGCTGTTGGGTCAGTCAGGTACAGCGATAAGGCCCGTCCTTGTTTACGTCACATGTGCGGCCGAGCTTGAAACTTGAATCACTCCGTTTGTAGGAACTGCAGAACAGCTTTTCACTGCCAGTGTACAATATACAGCATTTAGATTAGTGGTAGCGCACATTGCATGGCACAGTTTATACAGACTCCCTGAGTTTGTCTCGTACGATCAGTGAACGATCAAGTCTCTCTAGAGCTGAATTAGACGCGTCAGGGCCCAGAAACCTCAAGCTGATGTTGTTGGGCTCTTGCCGAGCCTCTGCGGCCTGTAGCTTTGGCACCGTATCACGTACAGCTGTCAGGTCGTCAGGGCAATTGAGCATGTTACACTGGAGTCAGGGAAGAGAGATGTCTGATTGATTGCGATCTTATAAATCAGTGCACAAGCAGAGAAACGGAAGAGAGAAAAGAGAATGCCACCGCAAGAAGGAAGTAGCGTCCCATCAGACGTATTTACAGTTCCTATTCTGGGCAAACAATACCGGGTGGTCTGGTTTTCTGCTCGGTGATAACCCACATAGACTACCGTCACCTCCTAGAAAGAAGAGTTACTGCCCTTCACACAGGCCCAAAACATACAGTACAGAGCAAGCGTCAGAGGCCACCCTTTTCACCGTTTCACTTTGTCAAAAAAGGCCATTATGAACGAGTTAATCACTATTCAACGTCTGAAAACCAAACGGCAGAAGCAGAAAACTATGCAAAAGCCCGAAACACCAAAGTAAAATCAACTCTGTGTTCGATTTCTTCACCGTTTTACCCCAGCACCACTTTAACTCCTCCATTCCTCCAATCCTGAAATCTACCACCCCGTTTACACCATGGTCAATTCACGTGGCTAGTATCTGGCTTGAATCCCGATTACATTTTAGTCACATCCATTTACACTTGGTAGTCAAATGCACCTCCTATCAGTCGGACGGACCGAACATGCCAATCCGCTTGTTATGCGGTAACAATTACCAGCCATTTATCTGTTCAGCTTCATCGTCTGTGGTTTGTCTTGCACAGTAGGGTCAGTCCATACGGCTATTACGGCTAGTTTTGTTTCATCTGGTCCCCCTCCATGATTATCTTCTGTTCAAACACAGCGGAGTGTCGGTTGTCCTGGAAGAAGTTTGGGTTGTAGTGGGAGGAGTTTCGGGCTGTACTGGGAAGGGTTTTGGGCTCTACTGGTATTGGTTCAAGGTTGTACTGGGAAGAGTTCTAGGTTTTACTCATAGGTGTTTGGGTTTGTACAGGGAAAGGTTTGGCATAGGTGATTTGGGTTATACTCTTAGTTGTCTGAGTTGTACTGGGATGGGTTTATGGTGTGCTAGGAAGGGTTTGGGTTGTACTTGTAGGTGTTAAGTTGTAGGTTGTCTCGGGATGGTTTAGGGTGTACTGGGAGGAGTTTTTGGTTTAACTGGGAAGTGTTTTGGGTTGTACTGAGAGAGGTTTAGGGTGTACTAGGAAGTTTGGATCGTATTGGGTGGGGTTAAAGAGTGCCGAGAGGGGTTTAGGGTGTACTAGGAAAGGTTTGGGTTGTACTTGGAGGGGCTCTTGTTGTATTGGGAGGAGTTCTGGTTGTGACGATTGCAGACATTCAGCGAGCAGTGATGCCCTCCATGAGTCATCCTGTTAGTGCAGCACCATTGGCAGACGGCTGCACCACGCAGGACTACATGCACCCAGACCGTTACGACGACTGTCCTTAACACCACGTCACCGTCACGAAAGACTGCAATGGGTCGTACCATGTAATGACTAAGAATGGCAGCAGGTCATCTTCAGGTCCGACCAAACCAACAAATCCATGTGCAGAAACGCCGTGGTCAGCGTCAAGTTGAATGGTTTGTTGTCACACGTCTGGGGGGGCCTGGTTTTACTCCACCTCCACCCCTACCGCAAATTCTGCAGGAACTGTGAGAGAATAATCAAGCTGCATGGGATGGATTTATCACAGGACACCATAAGAAACATCTGGCGGCCTGACACCATACTGAGAGACAGACTTCTGTATGTGTAGCTCAATAAATATTGATCATATCAGTCTAAATCTATCATTTATTGTTCCTGGTAGCCTTTATCTTGCTTCCCAATAGCACCGCCTTCCCACACATCCTCTCTGGGTGCAGCTATTCTTGCTATTTAGTGTGTTTGTGGCTCTTTTATCAGTTTATCAGTGTCAGCTTGGCATGTTGGGGCACTATGAAAGCAGGAATCCATGCAGGTCGAGTTGGGAAAGACTGGCTAGTCATCATGCGACAGATATATGATTAATTTACTGGCTAATTTTAGCCACATGGGATTTAACTACATAATCAGTGCATCAAATAAGACAACTACAATCTGCTAATAGCCAGCTGCTCAGCTAATAAAGTGCTTGAGCCGTGAGAACCAAGGTGCCCTGCCAACTCCACCAGCAAGACAAAGCCAGCGTCAGAGCAGCAGCAGCGGCGGCGGCGGTGGTGGTGAGTCGGAGTCTTGTTTGGTTCGTGGTTCAGCATGTCAGATCCAGGCTTGCACGCCTTTATGCGAACTGACAGCTTTCTCCTCCTTCCCCATATCCGACATGACCGAGCTGGCATGGAGTCAGCAGGCCGAGCTGATTTCTGAGGATTTGTCAGACTCTCGCTCTCACGAGCATGACAAACTGCCAATAACCATTTCATGGTCCCTCCTGCCTAAAATAAAAAGATGCTGCTGCTTTGGTTCCTAATCCCCCCGACTGGCAGTGACACTGCACAGACGCGTAGGCTGGACGATATTCTGGCGGAATCCCGCATATGACTTCATATCCTGTCCTTCATCGGAACGCAAACCCCACACAACAGCGAGACACTTTAATTGCTTCCTTCATTCCAAAAATAAGGGCATAATTAAGCCTAATGCATGTCCCACGTCTTAACGAGCGTGTGCTCTACCACCAGGTGATGACACCACACCAGCAGACAAGTGTGACTGGACCGGAGGTGTTGATGTACGGGAGCGTTTGGCGGTATTCCCAACTCGACAAACACGGGTTATGGTGTAGGGCTGGGTCTAGTGTTGTTACAAGCCCTGGAATTGCACTTAGACAATGACTCCCAGCTTAGTCATTCAAGCCACTGGCTTTGCAGAGCATGCTCTTCATCTCGAAACTGTCACTAAACAATGTCTCGGGAATCAGGCGGAGTATTCATTACCATTTTCACATAATAGCTTTCAACGAAGGAACTTCTGGAGGCATTAAGCTCTTCAGACGTCTGGTTACCATCACCTCAACTGTGAACAATAAGGTAAAATAAAAGGATTAAGATATGTGTTGATCCAAACCATGATCACAAAACCACGATCACATAATCTCTCAGGCATCAGACAGCTATATATTTTTATGTAATAACTTTGTGAGGGAGCTTGTAGAGGTGGCCGTCCGGTTCCATTCACCACCACTGTGAACCATCTCTAGAATGGAGTGTTCCGCACCAGAACCTCTCTGAATTACTTTGCTTATATCTTACAATATAACCCAGATAGGAGAAGCTATTCTGGCCCAAATCTGGCCCACATTCCCCATTTTCATCAGGCCCAACTGTTGCATAGATTGACGGTACTTGGCTTCAGGCAACTCTGACGTATCTCAGCCAGAGGTGGACCAGACCTGTTTCAGGACACTCATGTTTTACATATGTGGTCCAACTTTGGCTCACATGCATATTACCAGTGCCAACAGTGCCATGTCTGTGCCAGATGTGGCCCACATCTGCATGCTATCCAGGTAATTATTTATTGTAGCGATCTGCTACTGACTGGTGCCGAGCTCTAGAAGCTACTAATGCGTGGCCACTGCAAAGGCCACTCCAGGAGGCTCAGGGGAGGCGCGTGGCCTCTGGAAACAAAACAACGAAGTAGCTTCGGTTAACTTGCTGCGACTTGGGGAAGACCTAGCAAGACTAGACAGCAGGGCTGGCACTGCAAGGCTCAGAGACAGGGCAAGAGGTGGTATGGCTAGGCACAACAACATGTGAGGGAGACACAAAAGACGCAAGTCAAAGTGGACCTGTTGAAGGCTTCAGAGAGGAGGCACCATAGGGAGCCACGGATGATACATGGTAGCAGATGGTGCTGCGAACCTGGGCTGGTGGGGAAGCAGGAGGTACAATGGTCGGGCTTACTGATGTCACTACTGCAACCAGGTGTGCCCGCACATGCCGAGAGGGGTGACCATTATCAAGCTCAGATTAATCAGCAATGCCCCCGCTGGCATTCATGCCAGCATCGATGGTGTGGTGGAGAATGCAGATGACAGCCAGGAGGAGCACGGCTGCCAGTGCCCCCAGCTGGGCAGGACATGAGGTGTTGCCACGTGCCAATGGCGAGGCAAAATGACTTGTCTTGAACTTGTAGGTCAATAGGGACAGTTGACCTTTAGAGAGGAGGGCACTCTACAGCGGCTCGCTACTGGGCAGTGCTGGCCTCGAGAAGCTCATGAGACATGGACCTTGCGATGTCCATGCCAGGAGGCTCTTTGGAGGTAGACGCACTCCAAGAACAACCACTATGGCGTTGTTCTTTAGTTTCAGGTATGTGCACACTTGATGCCGTGGAGGTTCTGTTAGGGGTGGTCTGTGTGTGAAACCAGTGATTGGTGGTGACCCCCCCCCACCCCCCAAAACTTGTGTGCCTTTCTACCTGCTGTTCAAGACTCAATCACTTTGGCGTGACAGTATTTCTAAGAACAGGTTGATATTTGTGTACTGTGACCTAGAGAAGTTGCGACTGCAGTGGAGGTCATGGCATTTTGAGCTGGTGAGGCTTTTGAGAAATAGTGAGACCTGTCTGATATGACAGTGGTATTAACGCACGCCCACACAAGCACGCACTGTTTGCATTTCTGTCCTCTAACCCGCCGTGTGATGGATTGACATCCCGCTCTTCCTTCTCAAATTTGGACCTCTCAAGTGACAAGTGTCTTCCCCCACCCCCCCTCAAAGTGCACAGTGGTAACTCAAGCCAGCCTCCCTCTCTCTCTCTCCCTCTCTCTCTCTCCCAGCAGGAATTTTCACTTCTCCTCTCTAATCCCTTTCTTCTGTGTGCCGCACTCTCTGTACTTGTGGTATATGACAGGGACCTGACAGCTTTAAGCCCTGTCAAAACACCATCCAACCTCAGCCCCACACGCAGGCCAGGCCAGGCTCCCCGCCAGCAGACACCCAGCCGGGCGATGACGGGACATGCTGTTTTATGAGTGTTCAATAGAGTGACTGATGGGGCTTACTGAATCAATTCAGAGAGCAAGATTGAGAGAGAGAGAGAGCGAGCGAGAGAGAGAGAAAAGAAAAGAAAAGAAAAGAAAAGAAAGA
>JAVGWN010003811.1:0-10050 GCA_034552555.1 Semaprochilodus insignis | reverse complement strand
GTCTCCTCTCTTTCTCTCTCTCTCTCTCAATCTGTCCCTCTCTCTCTCTCTCAATCTGTCCCTCTCTCTCTCTCTCTCTCTCTCAATCTGTCTCCTCTCTTTCTCTCTCTCTCTCTCAATGTGTCCCTCTCTCTCTCTCTCTCTCTCTCTCTCTCTCTCTCTCAATCTGTCTCCTCTCTTTCTCTCTCTCTCTCTCAATCTGTCCCTCTCTCTCTAAATCCCCCCCCCCCTCTCTCTGTCTTCCCCTCTTACAGTCTTTTGATTTTCAGCTATCTCAGGGCTCACTGATGTGGTCTCACAAAGCCACCCCTGACGTGTTACTGACAGGTCACGTTACAGGCATCATTTTGCAGGAAGACCAGAAGTGGTCATTCTATGGCAGGGGGTCCCGGATCTCATCCTGGAGAGCAGAGAGACGGATATGGATGTCTCCAGATCTGAAGCAAGGGTGGAGCTTGATGTTCTCCTCTCTCTCAGTAATGAAAGTGCTGTTAATCTCACAGGGTTTGGCGGTCTACCAAGGTCTCCCGGGTGGTTGCTAGGGGTCCGATCTGCTCTGCAGCTTGTAATCAGTTCTCGATCTCCAGTTTTGTCCAGTACTGTGTGTACACACTAAAGAATAAAGGCCCAGCTTTCTTGGCCAGACGTTCCTAGCTTGTCGATATCACATGTTTGCTTTTGTCTCTGTATTTTGGCGTTCCGTTTTTTTCCCTGCTCTTATCTCAAGGACAGCGCCGGAGCCATGTGCGTGTACACGCGCACCAACACAAGCACGTAAGCGTGAGCACGGACACAAACGCGCCTCAGGTGTCTTTTATTACCCTGAAAGCTGCAGATATGAGATTGGCCTGTTATAAATCTGCCATGTGCCCAGGCAGAGGAATCGGGGGCAGAAAAGTGGCCTAACATGTGTTTATGAGGGTGTGGGGCAGGATTAGAACTATTTAAAGCCCTGCACGTCTGTCTCTGCACGCACGCTCTGCACCACGGCCCAGGATGCAGCAGCGAGAGACACGCCGAGCCTGGGCTTCTGGGCTCAATCCACTTATGTAATGTGCTCCGGCACAGGAAAAGGAGGGCCATCTGAGCCTCGGGCTGTTCTCTGGCCTACTCTCCTTCTCCACCACTTCGGAGCATGTGTGCGTCTGTTCTCGAACGTTTTCAGGACAAAAAGATCCAGAATTTGTGGGAGAAGCAGAGAAAACAGGGCTGACCTACAAGCTACAGACTTCACAAAGGGCTTTTTACACACTCACATACGGCTCTGGAAATAAATAAGAGCCCACTCCAGTTTCTTCTTAAATCAGCATCTCCACATGTACAGCAGGTTCTTAGTGAGGAACAGAAGGTTGGGTTCTAGCTTCACTGGCAGATACAGTGAGCGTCTGGTTCATAAGAACAAGGTCAAGCAGCAAACACACAGGACAACACAGCTACAGACTGGCAGAGGGCCAAAACCACTCTCTACGGACTGTGATGAGCGCCACCTCATTCCAATGTCCCTTAACCACCGTAAGATGACCTCAAGTGACCTACAGAGAGACTGGCGAGCGGTGGCTGGGGTGAAATGCACAGCGAGCATGGTTCTAAAAACAGGCTTCTGGAGGGTCATTAGTGATTTTCTAAATAAACAGATCTAAATACAATATTTGATCTGGAATTTGGGAGACGTGTTTCCAGTAGTGTATAGAATCAAACAGAACTGCTCATTTTGGTCCAACACAAACCCAGAAACTGTACAACTAGAGGAACTGATCATTTTTAGGTGGTCTGTACACACAGCGAGTGACATAAATATTGAACACGCCACCAAATTTCTAAGTAAATATATTTCTAAAGGTGCGATTGTCACGCCTCTGGGTCTCCCTGACACCGCCGATCTCCCGGACTCCATTCCCCAGAGTGCACTACCTGATGATGTCACACCCACATGTCCCCAGTCATCCAATCAGTCACGGTCTAGGTCGCCCGTGTTTTGATTAGCTTCACCTGTCATCATTTACACACACCTGTATTTAAACCCCTCTCACACACACACATTGTGATGTTTTGCCAAACACTGTTTGCGGTTCTGAGCGGTGTCCCTGTGACTTACCTATCTATTTTTCCCGGTTCTGACTTCCCTTTGTCTCTGGCTTTATCTCTCTCGATTCCCCCTTTGGCTCTGTCTGCTCTTTTCTGCTGGTTCTGACTCTCCTTTTGTGTTCTGACCATTCTCTTGGATTTCCCTTCGGATTCGATTGCTGGCTTGTTTGATCTCCTGGCTCTGACCCCTGCTTGTCTCTTGTTCTGGACCCGGCATTGCCCCGTTTATGTGTGTGCTTGTTATTTGCTGTTGTGCTCGGCTACCTGTTTGTTAAATAAAACCCCTCTGGCTTTTAGCTCTGCTCGCGTCGTGCCAGGTTCTTCGTGCCTGACAGCTATTGACATGAAATTCTCACCAGATGTCTCCCATCGAATCCACACAGGCAAAGAAATCAAACCATAGAGGTCCATAAACTGAGTCATGTGTAATAATGAGAAATGACACAGGGAAAAGGATTGAACACGTGAAGAAAGAGAGGCAAAGAGCCCTGGAGCGTCAGGACCAGCTGAAATCTACCAGTACTTAGAAAGCTATCCTGCCACTCAGTGCAAATTAATATCAGCTGGTTCGACTGATTGCCTATAAAAAGGTGTCTCATTACCAAAGTGCCCCACAAGAAACACCTCACGATGGGTAAAACCATTTGGGTTCCCCAAAGAGCCATGTTGGAAACAGGTCTAATAGAGCTGCACATAACATAAAATGTTCCATACAAGGGTAGAAGAGTTGTCCAAGCACCAAGGACCACCTGTGGAGAGCTACAGAAAGACCTGGAGTCAGCAGGTTTCAGAGAAAACAGTAAGTAATGACTCGACCGCCATGACCTGTACGCACGCTCACCACGCAGGACTCCACTGCTGAGGAAACGCAGGTTGAAGCTCGTTTACAGTTTGAACAACAACATTTAGACAAGCCTGTGAGGTACTGGGAGAATACAGTCTGGTCAGATGGACCAACACTGAACTCTTTGGATGCCATAACACACACAGGTCAAAGGGCACTGCATATCACCCCAAAACCCCATACCAACAGTGGAGTGTGGAGGTGGAACATCATGGTGTGGGGCTGTTTTCCAGCATACCGCACCGGCACACTTCAGGAAGGATGAATGAACAAATGTACTGAGACCTTCTTGATAAAAATCTGCTGCACATCTACCAGGATGATGAAGATGAAACGAGGGCGGACCTTTCAGCAGGACAATGATCCCAAACACACACTCAAGGAAACTCTCAGTCGGTTCCAGAGAAAGAGAATAAAGCTGCTAGAATGGCCCAGCCAATCACCTGACCTGGATCCAACTGGAAATCTATGGAAGGAACTAAAGCTCAGGGTTCATAGAAGGAGCCCACGGAACCTTCCGGATTTGAAGAGTTTTTGTGTGGAAGAATGGGCCAAAATCACACCTGAGCAATGTGTCATTTCTCATTATTACACATAACTTAATTTATGACCGGACTAAACATTCTCTATAGGGTTTAAATTTGGACTTTGACCGGACCAAACATTCTCTATAGGGTTTAAACCTGGACTGGAGTTTTCTCAGTAAACACGTTTCATTACCTGCAGTTGCTAAATGCTAAAGGCTAGCATGCCTTTATTTCGGGGGGGCAGGTGTACCTGGTGTAATTTGGGGCTGATTGATCACAGCTCTGATTGGCTGATGTCCCCTCACTTGCTGCTGCCCAATGCACATCTGCCTGTTCTAGTGCACAGCTTTATTTACAGGATTCTACAAACTGGGCCTGTGCAAAACGTATCCTGTCGCTAAATGTTTTTCACAGTGAATGACTTCCTCGGCAGTCGTGTATAATATATTATGGCACCTCTACAGAGGATGGTGGCAAATATTGATTTTGTGTTTATGACGATGACAGTGCTAAAGTGCCATTATGTAAGCAGCTGCGCAGCCATTTGACTGCATTTGCCTGAGTTTGACTGGCAGTCTTGGTAAGACGCAGTCGGTTTATTTTGACTGGCCTGTTTTCCCAAAGGAAACTCCCTCCGCCCTTCTTCCATTGGCCGCTTTGTTGGCTAGGTCACAGTCGGGGAGCCCTAGGTGTGGAGCGTTAGTGACTTCTTTGAAATATGCATGCAGCTACACACGAAACCCTGTGCAAATATATCCCACTGCTTTGTTTGGCGGACCTATAAAGAGGGCGGATGGTGTTTCCTCTTCATATCCTAATGCAGTCCAAATAGTGAGCCTGAACTTTCTCCAGACAGTTGTTGTTAAGATAAGCAGTTTCCAGAACATTGATATGACCATATAACAACAACCATGGAGGCAGTGCTCACCTCCTTAACCTTGTGAACTCTCAAGGCCCAAACAGACCGAGCCGACTAGCACCAGCCAAAGAAGACTGAGTATTGGCTCCACTGGCCCTCAACATCCTCTGTATATGGATATATATACATTTACAAGCTGTTCACAAGGGTAATTGTGAACCGACTGTCACAACAGCTGGATGAGCAGCAACCTAGAGAGAGAACTACACCGCGATGGACCACGTATTCACTCTGACTCAACTACTACAGCGAGTACAGGCTGCCTCTTACCGCCACGTTCATAGTTGTGAGTCAATCACAGTATAAGGGAGGGTCCCTCAGCTAGCTCACCATTTTCTCTGTATGATAGGCGGAGGTGGAGGCAGGATGAGTATTTCTCCACCCACTGGCGACATCATCGAAAACCAGAAGCTGATTTAGAGTCAGGGCTGAAGTCATTATTAATTTCTCAATGGAGGATTACAAGAAACTGGGAGTTTGGTCTTGGAAGTGACGTGGTATGATGAACCGTGGTTAATATGATCAGTGACAATAACCAACAGGGTGTAACATCCTGTCCTGCCCCGCCCCCTGGTCTTTCCCTCATGCCTCTGGCCATGTGCTCCTGTTTTGGTTTTGATTTCCTGGTCCTTCCTTGCTCCACCCTTTCGCCTTGCCCTTCACCTGGGTCTGATCTGTTGCCCCGCCCTGTAATTGTACTCAGGTGTTCCTTGTTTGTTTCCACCAGTATGTTTCCCCCTCCTGTGTTTCTCAATACCAAGAACGTGAAGAACGTACCTGTGTTCCTGGGAGGAACGTTCTTGATAAGTTACCTTGCGACACAAAGCACAAAGACGGAGAACGCTCAGACAGGAGTTTGAGACGCGCTGGGTGCTTGCTATTGCGCAATATCTCACTCTGATGAGTTCCACTGAGTTCACCAGCATTCCGATCCCATTTAGTAGCTAATCATATTAAGCAGGGATCCTGATGTCACTGCTTGGGTTTGCCTTTGGTGAACTGAAGCCAGAGTTGGTCAGCTGTGTCTATGCAGCCGCGGTAATGCTGTTTAAGTGTTTACGAGCCAGCAGCAGGTTCAAAGCCAGGATAATTAAATGAGTATATGTGCACCATGTGGGTCAATCTGAGTAATGTGCTACAGTCATTACTGCAGTGTCAGGCTGAGGAGAGAGATGATGGAGAGACTACCTGCACCGATAAACGGAGCCTCGTCCATACGATTCAGTGTCAGTTGTACCATATAAACCAAGATTCAGCAAGTTCAATGTCAATTTCTCACCTCCTTCGTCCGTGAAAGCAGGTTTTACTGCACTGTTTACTCAAATCGAGCCCTTATAAACATGCAGCCACGTGTCTGAATACCCAGCCGCACTGAACGCTGGGTACTCCCATTCATTCTTGTTGGCAAGTCACCAGCCGACGCATGCTTGGTTTCCAGGGCGAGAGCAAGAACAACAGCCGGGTACCTTAATCGTTCTTGGTCCTGAGTACTGGAACGCAACTTGAGCAGTGGAAGATGGTGTCAGGCAGGAACACAAGGAAGCAAGTACACACAAGGAAAGGTCTTTGTGCTGTTCTTTGGAAAAATCCAGCGTTCCAGGCTGGGAAGGGGATGACGGCCCTTTTCACTCCCTTCCCAAGGAGCCCAACTGTCAGCGGTACATGGTGGATGTTCATCTTTAAACCAGGCTGAAGCTGCTTCCTATTCACCAGCTTCTTAATCCAATGTTCCACAGTTCCACCTTAAGTGCTGCAGCTTGTACAGGTGCCAGAATGTAACCGCAGCACCATTTCAGGTGGAAAGGAAAATTCCCAAAATAAGCCGGAGAACAGGAACTTCAGCTCCCACATCTTTAACAGGATCCCGGAACAACTTTAATCCCGCAGTCTGCACATTTCACTCCGGACAGTTTCCCAAACTCTTGGACAATATGGAGCAGCTGAAGAGAGGAGCAGCTCCACCTTTATTAGCATCACAACCCCAACAGCAGCCTGTAAGTAGCAGCCATGCTGTGTGATTGTATCCGTGTGTGCCGGTTGGAGCAGATCATCTTAATCTGAGAGTTCCATAGTGAGGATCAACTCTAATCTACTGTGTGTTGATGTCCAGATGGAAAGCCAGTAGCTAGTACAGGGAACGTTAGCTACTAGCATTAGCTCCAAGTAACTAGCATAGCTAACTAAATAGTATGAGGGCGGAGCTTATTTACACAGAGGCTTGTTTTATTATTTTGCTGAGCCGTGTTTGGTGTAAAGTGTATTTAGGTTCTGAACAGAGCTCTGTTCTGGTTAATCGGACTTTGTGTAGTAGTAGTTTTGGGTTCTTGGTTGGTTTTCTTGTCTGGTTCTTTCAGTTTCGGGTTTTTCCTCATTATGGACACTAATAAAGCTCCCAGCTCGCTTCTGCATCCTGCTCCTTCTCCTTTGTCTAACTGGTATTGCACTGACCAAAGGAATTACATGCTGTTAGGTACGTTTCAGTCACAGGGACAGGCGGACAGACCGACGAGACCTTTGCTGGTGGTACCACAAACTCGTCAGCTCACCCAAATCACATTGCAATTTTGAGATAAACGATAATCAGATTAGTGACTAAAAGAACAGACATAGGATCGGACTGTGATTTGCACCCCTAGTAAAGCGGGTCAGATTTGATTCCGGGTTGACTTTAAGACTGATAATTAGCCCACAGTTTAAAGGGGTTGAAACAGCAGAGCCACTAGAAGTGCAGGTTGGATTTTTCTCCGAAGGGGTCGTGACCCCGTCTAGTCACGTTTCGTTACTGCCAGAACAAGCTGCTACATCTGTTGCCGATGACAACAGAGCCGCCTGTCTCTCGCAGCTGCTCCGCTCACTGTGAAAAGGATCCTCGACGCACAGAAACCAGCGGCACAAAGCAGCCCCCTTTATTCGGCAGTGAGGGGGGGGGTCATCAGAAAACTGAAGAGGAAGCACAGAGGGGGAAAAATAGAGCTTTCCATAGAAAACGAGCAGACTGGCAGGACTGTCCATCTGCAGAACATCACATCTGTGAACTTGATCTTGAAGACATTTACTGCCAGCACAGTCTGAGTCGTAGAAAGAGACGCTCTTCTAATGAGTGAACTCAACCACTCCAAAGTGCTGACACAGCATAGCATGTACACTTATCGTCAAAGATCAGCTGCACCCAGAAGGAGGTGTGGGATTGCAGGTGTGTTGGGAAGGAAGATAAAGGTCACCAGGATCAATAACTGATGATAAATTTAGACTGATATGATCAATATTTACTGAGCTACACATACAGACGTCTGTCTCTCAGTATGGCGTCGGGCCGCCGTGTTTGCTAACCCAACATGCCAGACGTCTAGGCATGGAGCTGTAGAGGTTCCTAATGGTGTCCTGTGATAATCCATCCCATGCAGCTTGAATATCCTCACACAGTTCCTGGAGATGGTGAGGTAGGGGTGGAGGTGGAGTGACACCAGGCCTTCTGGACGTGTGACGCGTGACAACAAGCCGTTCATCTTGGAGCTGACCACGGTGCCTCCACACACGCAGTCGTTGGTCGTCTCCACCCAGACAAAAGCGGGACTCGTCACTGAAGATGACCCGCTGTCATTCTGAGTCTCTCCATGACAGTCTGGTACGACACCATTGCAGTCTTTGGTGACGGTGACGTGGTGTTAAGGACAGTCGTGGTAACGGTCTGTGTGCATGTAGTCCTGCGTGGTGCAGCCGTCTGCCAATGGTGCTGCACTAACAGGATGACTCATGGAGGACATCACTGCTCGCTGGATGTCTGTAATCGTGGCTGTTGGGTCAGTCAGGTACAGAGATAAGACCCGTCCTTGCTTACATCAGTCCTAAACTGTTACGGAACAGACTCATTAATATTTACACCCCCAACATTTACATACAACCACACCAGAGCTACAGAACCAACATGGTGGACTATGTGGAGAAATCCAGCGTTCCAGCCTGGGAAGGGGATGTCAGTGCTTTTTGTTCCCTTCCCTTCATTTAAGGCGGTATGGAAAATTCCCAAAACAAGCTGGAGAATAGGAACTTCAGCTCCCACATCTTTAACAGGATCCCGGAACAACTTTAACCCTGCAGTCTGCACATTTCACTCCGGACAGTTTCCCAAACTCTTGGACAATATGGAGCAGCTCCACTCAGCGTTTGACCCTGAAGAGACTGAAGAGAGGAGCAGCTCCACAACCCCAACAGCAGCCTGTAGGTAGCAGTAGGTGTGATTGTATCCGTGTTTGCCGGTTGGAGCAGATCATCTTAAACTGAGAGTTCCATAGTGAGGATCAACTTTAATCTACTGTGTGTTGATGTCCAGATGGAAAGCCAGTAGCTAGTACAGGGAACGTTAGCTACTAGCATTAGCTCCAAGCAACTAGCATAGCTAAGTAAATAGTATGAGGGCGGAGCTTATTTACACAGAGGCTCATTTTATTTAGTCTATTTTAACATGTTGCTTCTGTGTGATCATCGGGGGTGGTGTCTCGCTGTAAACCAGCCAATCAGAGCAGAGCATTTGTGAATCAAGCACCAGCCTAACAGCAGCTAATTTACATTAGCTTTCATTTAAATTAAGCACGCCCTCATTCATGCCAAGGTGTCCGATAGCGACCAGGTCAGATGCTCATGAGCCAATGGCTGTGCCGGTAGGCGGAGTTTCAGGTGGGGTGGTGAGTGCACTGCTCCCCCTACTGACCAGACTTTATAGTGTTAGAATATTAGAACCGCTGGAAAGCATCAGATCTAAAACAAACAGAGCAAGTGTGCGGCGCGGTGCTTCTGCACTAGCTGTGTAGCTGTGAATGGTTTATTCTGTAGTAGTGGTGAAGTCAGGGAGAAGGATGCCGCTAAGCATCTGTACCTGCCCCAGCTGTGCTGACTCCTCAGTAGGACGGAGGCCTCCTTTCCTAGAACTGCAAACCTCATTTCATTCTGTAGGAGCATCAGGTTCAGCGAGGGCGTGGTCGACACTCATCAGACGCTGGTTTTGCTCACTTATAATTTCAGCCCACTGATAAACAGCAGTGTGTCTAAAATACACCCATCCTCACACGTCTCGTTGCCAAAGTGCTTCATCTTCTTGGCTTGCTGAATGCAGGCTACGGTTCTGCCTCGTTCTGCTTGGTTGGAGAGCTGGGAACCCACAAATCAGGACTGTTTGGTGGAGTGCTGGAGAAGGATAAACAGGACAAAGGAAATATACAGAAAGTAAGGAGAGTAAGAGTGTGGAGGTGGACTGAGGGTCTGTCCAGACGGGGGACTTGTTGACTTTGCTACTCAGCTATGATGCTTGAGTCTTGATGACAACTAATCGCCGATCACGTGATTATGACACTGATAACATGGATGCCTCATAGAAGACAGCATCTGAGGAGCCTGGTAGGGTCCATATCCCCTTTCTGAAGGCTAGCAATGTGATCCAGGGTGGTAAAGACTGCACAGCACATCACCGCAACTACCCTCCCACCCATACAGGACATCTACAACAAGAGATGTCTGAGGAAAGCAGTCAACTTATCCTCAGACCCCACACACCCCAGTCACCCCCTGTTCCAACCTCTGCCATCCGGAAAGAGGTACCAGAACATCCGAGCCAGAACCACCAGGTTCAGGAACAGCTTTTACCAAAGAGCTGTCAAACTGGTCACACCAGCAGGACATAC
>JAVGWN010003810.1:0-10050 GCA_034552555.1 Semaprochilodus insignis | reverse complement strand
CTACTTCTGTATGTGTAGCTCAATAAATATTGATCATATCAGTCTGAATTTATCATCATTTATTGTTCCTGGTAACCTTTATCTTCCTTCCCAACAGCACTGCAATCCTACACTTCCTTCTGGGTGCAGCTGTTCTTTTGGATAGTGTGTTGAATATGTGTGTGTATGTGCAAATATATATATATATATATATATATATGTGTGTGTGTGTGTGTATGTATATATGTGTGTGTGTGTGTGTGTGTGTATGTATATATGTGTGTGTGTGTGTGTGTGTGTATATATATATATATATGTGTGTGTGTGTGTGTGTGTGTGTGTGTGTATGCTCTTGCAGTAAATGTTTTATCCTTGATGGTAATTTTTCTTACTCAGGGCGTGAGCTGGCATTCAGATGATGGAGAAAAGTGCCGACGCTCTGAAATAACCATACATTGTCGGGCTTCAGCATACGTTGAGGTTTGCATTACAGCGCTGCTCAGTTTTTCCACATTCCGTTTCAAGACTTTGATTGTTTGGGTTAAATTGCGTGCTGGACCTCCTGAACTCTCTCGTATTTTGACCAGCTCCAGTCTTGCACGCCACGGCAATTTTTCTGCGGCCACAATAAGAATTATGTATTGAATGGAAAATCTGAACAAGCCGTGCGCGGTGGTGCTGGTGGTGGTGATGGAGTTTATAAAATGAACCAGGCAAAGGGGAGATGGCAGGGGACAGCTGTGCATTATCGATTGGAAACCCTAGCAGCTTTGGAGAATTCACCTTAGATGGGCAAGGTGCTTCATCAGCATAGCCCCTCAGGCACATTCCCGGTCTCCTCTACAGTTTTGCTCTTATCGTGGTCAGTTAGCAGCCGGGTTCTCCTTGAAAGGGTTCAGGCTCTTTGAAATGACTCTGAAGTTCTGAGGGGTTCCTCCCGTTTCCTTTTCCTCAGAGATAAGGCTTCATCAATCTTTGTCCACAACAGCACTACAAAACAGGGGAGGATCTATAAAACGCTCCAGTCCTTGTAGGCATGTTTTGGCCGGGAGGGAGAGATACCAGTGACGGGTCTGTGTTTTCTTTCCTGCACTTTTAACTGTTTTGAGTATCCAGCCCTCTGATAGAACGTGAAGTTGTTCTGTAGCAGGATCATTGAACACTTGATAAATCATTTAATGAGCTTGTGCAGCCTCTGAGCTTTGATTCTGATCTGTTTTATGTCTAAAATGTTCACGAGTCGAGCCTAATTCTTGCACAAGCCGTTATACAACACGATTCTGTAACCTCATACCGAGCCGTGACTGACTGCCTAGGTTACGGGTCTCTGCGTCTGTTCTCCTCCACCCCCCCCCTTACCGTTATCTGCCTTGTTAACATGGAGGCGTTAACTAATTCTGTCGTCAGACCTAGACGACTTCTATCAAAGTGTCTGACATGAAAGCTTCTCCCGCTTTTTAATTTGTTTTTCTGGGTTCAGCCACTGAGGAGCGAGAAGCTCTTTGTTGCGCGTCTCTCTGGCGAAGGCGGCGGCCTCATTTGTTATCACCTAGAGATAAAGAATGTAATTAAACGTCACGTTTTGACTAGCGAGTAAACGCCGCGATCATAACCTTTCAAAACAGAACATCTGCACTTGTCTCGCACTTTGCCACCGTAGACGTAAACAGCGTGCCAACTTTCACGCAAAGCTCTTTTTAAAATAAATAAATAAATAATAAAAAAAAACATGTCCAAAAGTGACGAACGGGGCTCGACGCTGTCTAATTGGCACCTTCCTAACATAAGTATACCTTGTCATCACATAATGGCCAGACCCCCTAAAAAAAAGCTCTGGACTTGTTCTGAAGTTGCACAGTGGAGCTTTGTTGTGTTGAGTCTTGCTCTATTTGCTTAAGGATGCTAGCGTTTTGTGTCTCTGTTTGCCAGGGAGAATGGATGGTGTTCTCTGCCGGGCTCCTGTGGTCTGAGCCTATTGTGGCATGCTTTATCCTTCTGTTTACCACCACAGTCCAGTGGCGACCATCCGTGCATGATGTCACATCTTTATTCGTGGCCATGCTCTTTTTTTTTTTTTTTCTTTTTTCCCCCTGGATTGAATCGCGTTCTGTTGGCCCCGGTCACAGTCCGTTGTGCAGAGGCTCTGTGCGGAGAGACTCAGTGTTGTTGGATGTAATGGGAAAGATATTGGATATTTTGTCAGCGCGCTGATCAGCATGCAGGCAAACCGGGAGCTGGCTGCGAACCAGAATTTGGCTGCATACTGATTTTTCCCAATCAGCGAAGTCTCTTATCTGCCTATCCCGCCGTTCTTGTTGGACAGTTAAATTAGGGCGTTGTTGCAGCCCATCACTTTGATGAAAGGGCGTTTTGATATTTGCTTAGTTATTTATGCGCTGGTACGTCTGGGCTCGTTTTTGCAAATTGAGCCTTGTTCTGTGTAGTGTAGTAAATTAGAAAACTTTCTGATCATGGTGTGGCAGCTTCCTAGACGTAACAGAGCCGTCTGGACGCATTGCATACAAGTAAACGGCTACCCACAAAGAATTCTAGGAGGAAATTGGTCCTCAGCACAGCCCAGGAGGAGGTCATGGTCATTATTCGGCCAACCCAAAGATACAGTGTTATAGTATAATATTTTGTTTTTGTGGGGCAGTCAATTAAATTAACATTACTTGAGATGTGAAGGGGTGGGGGGTGGGGGGGGGCGTTATGTTCACATGATCTTAATGAGTCTTCATTTAGCTTACATCTGGATCCAATGTAGAGCATGTTGATTTCCATAATGAGAACTAAACGACTGTCTATCAATTACATTGCAAATGGCAATTATTGGGGTCCAAGCACTCAAACAGTGTGCCAAGTGTTTAGAATAGACCTGGTTTATAGAAGGTCTGGTCTACACAGAAGCTGTGTGTGACTTTAGAACCCTATGATTTGGTCATGGAATGAATGAATAGGCCACCGTGAAACAATGTGTAATTGAATGAGCCTCTGTGTAAATAAGCTCCGCCCTCATACTATTTAGTTAGCTATGCTAGTTACTTGGAGCTTGCTAGTGGCTAACGTTACCTGTACTAGCTACTGGCTTTCCATCTGGACGTCAACACACAGTAGATTAAAGTTGTTCCTCACTGTGGAACTCTCAGTTTAACATGATCTGCTTCACCCGCAAACACGGATACCATCACACAGCATGGCTGCTACTTACAGGCTGCTGTTGGGGTTGTGATGCTAGTAAAGGTGGAGCTGCTCCTCTCTTCAGTTTCTTTAAGGTCAGAGCGAATCTGCTCCATATTGTCCAAAAGTTTGGGTACTGTCTGGAGTAGACTGTGCAGAGCTACCTAGTAACTCTGAATTAAGGTTGTTCAGGGTCTTGTTAAAGATTTGGGAGCCAGCTTGTTTTGCAGATTTTCTGATCCACCTTAAATAGTACCACATTTTGGTGCCTGTACAAGCTGCAGCATTTAAGTTCGAACGGCACACTCTGTTAAGAAGCAAGCGAATAGGAAGCAACTTCAGCCTCGTTTGAAGATGAACAGCAGTTTGCTGTATTGGTAAGGGCATGAAAAGTCCCGACGTCACCTGCGCAGCCTGGAACAGAGTGTGTCTGCACGTCTGCCGTTTTCAATGCTGTTGCTCGTTGTCGTTGTTCCGCTGGGCTGGAACGTGAGCTGGTTTATGTAAGGATTTGTATTTGAGGTTCACGGTATGTCGGTTCTGTGTACCGAGCTCTCTTTATTTAACCATGCCAATGGTAGCTGTATGGTAGCTGTTGCACCCAATGAAGCACATCATTCCTTAGCAGTTACCCCTCACATTTTAGAACAATGGTTGTGACTCATGCTGGCCGTACACCAATCAACTTCTCATGTGGTTTCACTGTTGCAGACAGATTCCCAGTGTCAGTGTAAAATCACATGAGTTGCAGCACGCTCCCAGTGACACAAGCACACGCTGGCGGTATTCCAGCTAGTTAGTTTATGAACAACCTGACCATATAAAGCAGGATCTCAGCTTCACCTGTAGGTTTATATGTGAACTAACAGCAGGTACTCACAGAAATGAAGGAGAATAAAAGAAGGAGCAGTGGCGCTATGCTTCTGCTAACACTACTGCACCTCTTAAAGGAACAGTGCACCTTATAACCCTGCCCGTGATATATATTGAGATATGAGACAATATTCAGGAATGTTCACCTGATGACTTGAACAGCATTATTTAAAAAACCTAATTCATTTTAAAATAACTGGGACTAGAAAAGTGCATTTCCTGATGGAAACACGGAATGATTGCGCAACTTAAACGGATCCCCCTCTCCTGCTAGGCTGTGGTCACTATGGGAAGAACGAGGGATGAATACATGATACATAGAGGAGTCCAGGTCAGTCAGTATGTCTGTGGATTAGAGTTTGGGGATCTGTCGTGAGTGAGTACATACAGTTTGGTGGTGGCTGTACGTTAAAGGAGACAGGGTTTAGGTGGAGCCGAAAATGAATGGGACTCTAAGAGGGGGGTGGAGGGATGGAGGTAAAAAAAAGACAAACAGTTGAGTGGGGGACGAGCCAACATTGAATTCGGGCTTGGGGGTCTGTCCTGAGAGGGTGCATCAGAAACGGTGTCTTTGGGTCAAATTGAAGTATAGGCATGCACTTTTCCATCCCATTCATTCTTAATGGTAAGAATTCCGGACAGTTGCGATGCCGATGCTGAGACGATATATTGTGCAGCCCTAGTGCACCTTCACTGGCCGTGACACCCTGCGAGATCCCCTGTCTTTGCAAATCATATTAGTCTGGGACTAATAACATGACACACTGTCTTCATGAGGGGGTCTCAAGTCGTTTCAGAGTCTAGCAGTGTATGGTTACTCTTTCTCCTGTCTGACGTCTGAATTTGAAAGTCTGCTGGCAGTGGGCCACCTCTTTGCTCCCTGCAGTGTTTCTAATAGAGGTGATGGCGAGATGCGATTCGCGTCATCACAGGTGGAGGGGATGCGTCCTATTTTCGACCGCCAATCTGCTATGTGTTTGAACACTCGTGCCAGCTGAATGCATCGGCTTTGGATGCAGCTGTAGATGGCTCGATTGTTTGAATCCTCTTCTTTCCCACAAGCTGTACAGTATAATGGACGAGGCCCTCTAGCTCTCAGGGGCTGCAGTGTCGACATACCAGAGGGATCTAAAAGGGTGCCTAGGCAATGGCTGAAGTTGCCACACAAGAGAGGTTTCTGTTGCTATGAATAGCAGCCCGTGAGCCTCTCTGTCAGCAGCTATAGTGTTTCGAAAGGGACGAAGGGGATGTTTTTAGCTGGGGGGCGGGTTGGGGGATTTGGCATGCCGCTCTTATGTACATCATGTGGTCTCAGGGCAGCGTAACTAAGTGACACTGGTTTCAAGGAATTTTGAGCCATTTCAAGCTGAATCGCCTTCAGATCACCTGATTCGGAGCTCTCTAATAAGAAATCGATGAGCAGCCCTACGTCGTACTTGCTGCGTTTGATACCATTAAGGAGCCATAATCCACTTTAAATGCGTCTGACTGAAAGATGATCGGGGAGGTTCAAAGGGGAGCTTTTAATTTTAATGCCGAGCCGCTCACTCACATTCCTCGCTCCTATCTGCCTGTCAAACAGCCGTTTGCTGTATTTCAAGGAGACTCGGATGTTGTAGAAATTTTAATTAGCACTTTTTGGATGTTTTTATGAGACGCCATGTTCTCGGGTTTGCCTTTTAAATGTCACCGTCCCACACGTTTGTTCCTGGGCTTACATGAAGTCGACCCAGAGATCTCTGCTAAAATGTTAAATTTGCTTAGATGTTTGCCAGGACCATGCGAACAGCGCCACGGTTCTCTTTGGTGTCTGTGTAACCGGTGTCGTTCTGCTCACCGAGCCCACCCTGCGTTGTGTATGGAGTCGGAACTGTCGCCTCATTCATGTATTGTTGTGCTCTCTGTGTTGTAAAAGGCAAAACTGTTCATCGTTGTCAGTGAGAAGGCACGATCTGAAAGTCCTCTCCCTTCAGCTCTTATTGCAGACTGAATAGATATATTCTTACAAAATGTAGTGAATCTCTTATAAGCGGAATTTACTTGAATAAAAGTACATAAATGAAAATACATATAGTAGGTTTTACAATGAAATATTGTCTTACAAGGAGCTATAATAATATTAATATGGCTTTTATATTAAAAACATATGAATTTAGAAACAAAACACCACATAAAATGTAAATAGTAACTGTTTTTAACGAGCTGAGCTGGGAAAATACTTCAAAGTGTTCAAAACTGCAGAGTAATTGCGTTGATGTCCTCCATTTTCTGTCAACACAAATCACATGAAGAGGCGACATTTTGTTTTCTGCGCTACCCCCTGCTGTACAAAGACGGGCATACAGAATATAACAGTATACCTGTGTGGTAAAAGACAAAACAGTTCATCATCATCAGTGAGATCATCATTTCACCCCTTGCCCCTAACACTTGGCCCTACTCCTCCGTTTTGCACGTTCACGTCTAGGGGTAGGGTTGTCCCGAGTGTTGTTGAGATGGAGGGGTAGGGCGAAGTGTTAGGGCTACATGGCCCTTCAAACGGAGATTTTTCAGAGGCACACTCCAAATGGAGTGTTATGAGAAAAATACGCTGATGTCTCGGTCGCTGCCTAGCGAAATTTCCCGTTCCACCTTAAATGGTGCAGCAGTTACGTTCTGGTACCTGAGGTTGCTGCAACATTTAAGGTGGAACAGGGGAATTCGATCATGAAGCTGGCGATTAAAAAGCTAAGTTCAGCTTCATATCACTGAAGAATTCTTGGTGGAGATAATAAATAATGGTCATCCGCCTCTTTGAAGGCATATGATGCCCTAAATGTATTTAAGCAGTGAGGAGCTGAACTCCACCCTCCTCTGCTGTCACTGCAGACTGGCAGGGTCGCCTACAGAGCACCGCTAGCAGCCTGTTAATGAAGTCATGTAGTTTTTTGTTTGTGCTCTTGTTTATTGGGGGACTCGTTAGACTGATGTGTAAAACTGAAGTCCGTGCTTTTTGTCTGTTTACATAAAAGTTGCTGCCGACACCTGATGACGTTTCCGGTTCTTGAAGGGTTGTCCCGTTTCATAGGGGGGAGATTTCAACCACTACCCCTTTGAAGGGGGAGGGGTAAAAATAAGAAATGGGATTGGGCCTCAGCATCTCAGTTAATACACAGAGCTGACTCTACCCGTACAGCTACTGAGTTAGCTAGTAACACCGCCTCTCTCACTCGACAGAAAGACACTTTTACAACGACAACACGAAACAAAAGAAGGTCTAAGATGTACAGCACAATTTTTGCAATCAAACCGAGGGCTTTTCATGAACCTTCACCACAATATTTAATTCTTACTACTGTTTTTATTGCTCAGCTTTACTCTACATACCTGTTTTTAACAAGTTTGAACTCTTTTTAAAACCACTTTATAGACAAAAGACTATATATATATTTATCGGAGCTAAGGCTAGCTAAATTCACTTTAGCTAACACATTACACTTACCGAGTTACCGTACACCGACACGCTACTTACAGCACACTAACGCATTACACTTACCGAGTTACCGTACACCAACACACTACTTACAGTACACTAACGCATTACACTTACTGAGTTACTGTACACCGACACGCTACTTATAGCACACTAACGCATCACACTTACCGAGTTACTGTACACCGACACGCTACTTACAGTACACTAACGCATTACACTTACTGAGTTACCGTACACCGACACGCTACTTACAGCACACTAACGCATTACACTTACCGAGTTACCGTACACCGACACGCTACTTACAGCACACTAACGCATTACACTTACCGAGTTACCGTACACCGACACACTACTTACAGTACACTAACGCATCACACTTACTGAGTTACTGTACACCAACACACTACTTACAGCACACTAACGCATTACACTTACTGAGTGCGGGAACCTGAGAAGTTTGTACCCTTCTTAAACAGACAGTGCCGCGTTTGTTACAGAGACTATTTCCTAATAGACCTCCTAAATAGCTCTTTTTGACACTTTTTAAACATGTTTTAACTTTTTTTTTAAAACCACTTTATAACACAAAGGCAGTATATATACTTCATGTTGTAAATCATAAACCATTTTACCTGGTGCAGATTTGAATAAAATAAAAAACTGAATCACATTTTACATCTGCTACATCTGCTCTTGTTGATTCCAGCCACCCCCTCCCCTTTCAAACGTACACAAGTTGGTGTTGCCGTTTTATCCGTGGCCCCGTCCGCTCCCTCAGACCCCTCGTATTTCTGCCAGACCTTTTCTCTTGTAGTCGACATTGCTTACAAGCTGGAAAAACAGAGCAGGCGAGGCATCTTTTATACTCTCTATGATGCCTGCCGTCTTTTTACCGCTAGATGAGTCAGTGCGTGTGTGTGTGTATAAATAGATGCCATGAATGGCATTCAATGCATATGAGGGTGTTATGCCTTCTTGCTTTCACTTGTTCTCCACCGATGCTGGTAGCAGATGTGGCGTCCTCATTACCGCATGGATGAGGAGCTTACGCTCGTCGTGTAATGCTGCTGTTTTCAGTTCAGTGGCTTATGATGAGACATTATGGATGGGTTTGTAATCTTGTTGGACTTTTATGCCTCCATCTACAGGCATCTCTGACTGTGCGTTTTCAGATGCGCATTTGTCAAGGAATGACTCAGAGCTCCGGTGTTGTTTTAGCTCCACAAAAAAAAAAAAAAAAAACAACTTTCCGAAGCTGCTACCTGCATAAGACCAAGTTACCTAATCAGGCGGTAGACGGATGGCTGATTGCACAGAGCCTCTCATGCACAATGAGTTTGATCTACCTAATTTCAGAGAGCTCTGTTCCCCAGGGCTGCACAATAAGCTCTAAATCAAGTGAAACATGGAAAAACCTGGCAGGCCAATCATCGGATACAGGAAAAATGTGAAACATGGTAGTTTAATGTATAGTTTCATATTGAATTGTTTAGGGCCCAGCGTGCTTCGCCGTGTAATAATGGCCTCAGTGTTAAAACATTTGATTTATTGCTTGAGACACAAATTCTAGGTTCCTAACGCTGACATTTTTAACTGCTGCCATTTGCATATTATTAAACTTCCTGAGTAGTAATCATAGATCTGAAGCCTAAATTGCCTAAATGCTTTGACGCCTGTCAGCTGCATCCTGTGTGCCTCACCAACATGCTTTCAAATGTAGAGGTTAGTCTTAATCCTAGACTAGAAAAGGGACGGTCTTTGGAGAAGCACTGTGGCCATGCAGTTGTAAGTCAAAGACTAGGCGAAGACTAGACTTCATTGTTTCTGATCTCGAAAATCAATACCTCTCACGTCTGCTGATTAATTGCATTGCCCCTGTAAAATGCCAGGACATGAATTAGTTCTACAGGGTGGGTTCAGGTTAAGTAGGCCATTTGAGTTAAGTGGCATTGTGCTTTGAATATTTCAATATGTGTGTTCTTGATGAATGTGGCATCATATGGGCTCGGTTACATTATAAGGCTGTTATAATAATGCATCATAAATGCAGTAAAGGGCATATGTTCTCTATTTTATTTTTATTTT
This sequence comes from Semaprochilodus insignis, assembly GCA_034552555.1. Lineage (NCBI taxonomy): Eukaryota > Metazoa > Chordata > Actinopteri > Characiformes > Prochilodontidae > Semaprochilodus > Semaprochilodus insignis. Next base: position 455 of record JAVGWN010003810.1, on the reverse strand, counting down.
TTACCCCCTCTGAGGCTCATTCTTAACATAATAGGGCTGAACCCCAGGTACTTTGTCCATTGGGTAGGGTATTAGTTTTTAATTTTGGGATTTATTCTTTTCCCTTTCTTCTTCAATAAATGCGACTTGCAAAAAACACTCTACCGCGCTCGCTCACAACAACGTCCCGCTGTAGTTCAGGTTGGCGACGGTAAGAGAAAGACCCAGTAACAATCACAGAACATGTAAATCTTTTCACAGCTGCTTCCTTGTTTATTCAGCACCACTGTGGGTTAAAAAGAGTTCAGTTCTTTCACTCCAATCTGCTTGTTAACACATCCAGGTCCAAATCTCTACTGACCGGCTGAGGTTGGTTGGTTCAACATGCTGCAGTTCTGCGTTCATTGTAGTTTAAATCGAGTCCAGAAAACTACTCAGTTATCATTCGAGCTCTTTCTCTGTGCTGAGAAGAGGAA
>JAVGWN010003809.1:0-10051 GCA_034552555.1 Semaprochilodus insignis | reverse complement strand
AGTTCATTAAAGAGCTGGAGCAGGAGATCACTGAGCTAAAGAGGAGAAACACTGAGCTGGAGCAGCTCTCCCACACTGAGGACCACCTCCACCTCCTACAGGTCAGAGTCCCTCTGTTTCTCAGTAGTACTGCAGTACATCACAGGACAGCACTCCCCATGCTGAGGGGTTTCTCCTCTCTCCTGCTGTACTGTAGGTTTACCCGTCCCTCTGCAGACCTCCACCCACCAAGAACTGGACTGACCTCCGTATTAACACTCCTCTGAGGGTGGAGAGTCTGAGGAGAGCTCTGTCTCAGCTTCAGGAGGAACTCAGTAAGGAGATGGAGAAGCTTGATGAGGCTGGTGAGTGTTTACTGGTCAGTAAGAGACTGTGAGGATGAGTGGAGGTGTTTCAGGAAGTCAGTAGTCATGATTCTAATATCAGCAGTGCAGGTTCAGTTTACTGATCATTTAAATATTTCACTCTGGATTATTCAGTATTAATAATCTCCTCCATGTTCACTGTACTGAGCTATTAGGTGTTATTGTGTGTGGTTTATACTAATCTGCTGTTTAATTGAGCTGAAATTAAATTCTAATAGTGAATGTTATTGTTTATTATCTTTATAAACAGAACTGAAGAGAATTCAACAGTATGCAGGTATGTGGGTTCTCTCTGATCACATGACTAGATATGATTCTGATCTGTTACATTCTGCATGTTGTTAAATGGGTTTAAATTGTGTCTCTGTCTCTCAGTGGACGTGACTCTGGATCCTGATACAGCAAATCCCTTCCTCATCCTGTCTGATGATGGGAAACGGGTCATATGTGGAGACAATCGACAGGATCTCCCTGATAACCCAGAGAGGTTTGATCGTTGTCCCTGTGTGCTGGGAAAGGAGGGATTCTGCTCAGGGAGATTTTACTATGAGGTTCAGGTCAGTGGGAAGACTGCCTGGGATTTAGGAGTGACCACAGAGTCCAGTAACAGGAAGGGGACAATTACAGCCAGACCTGAGAATGGACACTGGACTGTTTGGCTGAGAAATGAGACTGAATATAAAGCTCTGGACGCTCTTCGTGTTCCTCTCTCCTTGAAACAGGCTCCCCAGAAGGTGGGGGTGTTTGTGGATTATGAGGAGGGTCTGGTCTCCTTCTATGATGTTGAGGCCAGTTCTCATATCTACTCTTTCACTGGTCAGTCTTTCACTGAGAGACTCTATCCATACTTCAGCCCTGATCTTAATAAAGGAGGTATAAACTCAGCACCACTGATCATCACCCCTGTTAAACTCTAGAACTGAGGAGATTTCCTCTCATAAAACCCTTTAACATCAGAAAAACACTTGCGCTCTGACATAACTCAAGATCTTTATTCGTACAGAAATTGTGCAATAAGTAAACACGTAATAAACAAGTTGGAAAAATCTGTTGTCAGTCAGTTATTCATCAGCGGTCTTTTTACATGAAATTAAATAGTCATAAAGTTATTGTTTTATTAATGTGAATTCTTATTCCACCCTTTACAGCTATAACAGCTTCAACTCTTCTGGGAAGGCTTTCCACAAGGTTTTGGAATGTGTTTATGGGGATTTTTGACCATTCCTCCAGAAGCACATTTATTATTTATTATTATTATTATTATTACTAAAATAATAATGATGATTATCATCATTGTTATTAGCACTGCACAAACACTTATAGACTTTTTTGTATGTGACTGTAAAAAAGTGAGCAGCTGTGTAAGAAGCTGCTCTATAGTTTATAATGTTTATTGTTTTTCTCTAAATGCGATTCACTGTGCTTGTACAGGGCTTCATATCTTTATTCATACACATCTGAGCTCTCACAGGACTGAACAGAGCTGTTAGACTTCAGCAGACGTTGAATTGATCAGTCTGGAATAACTCTGTTCAACACGTAGAGCGGAGTAGAGTTATAAATAGTCATTCCAGGAAGATTATTCCAGGGAGCTACTTTTAATATGCTGTGATATATGCGGGGAACTGCTGCCATCTGGTGGCCAAAACCTGGAAATGCACTAAACTGTGAAGATGAAATGGTGGGCGTGGCCTTGTGGTGTCTCTCAGGAGAAACGAAAGTAAATCAGAGCTGATTGTTAAACAGAACTCAGGTCCTTTCAGCAGGACACAGTATCCAGTCTGAAGTCCAGAGCTTCTTAGAGGAACTATCATCACTCCAGCTGAACTCTGAGGGACCAGAAGATGGACCAAGGTAGAAACACTCACTCTTTCACTCTGGAGTTTAATGGGAATAAAATGGGATCAAGTTGGAATCCCGGTAAGATTGAGGAGCCGGTTTTCCTGCACCAGACCTTCAATATTCCCGTCAAACTAGCCGTCACTGATCTGAACACTGTATACGTTTATAGAGGAGAACCGCTCAGAAGAAGCGGGAAACATTCTGCCCTCTGCGCATGCGCGGCTTCTACACTGCGCTGCTAGAGCTGTGCTTCTGTGTTTTACAGTGAGGCACGGTTCAGAAGTTTTATGAAGGAGCTGGAGGTCATTCGTACTGGGCTCGTCACATCTGTTTCGAGATGAACGTGTTAATTTTGTTTAGGAACGATTTGAGAGTCATTCTACTGCCTTCAACGAGACAAAGACAGAGTCTAATATCACATGGGGCTCAATCCTGGCTCCTGCAGTTTAGCTCCCACCCTGATCCAGGTAATGAAGGGCTTCACAGGAATCTGAACATCAGAACAAGGTGTGCTGGATCTGAGCTCTCCAGGCTGGTAGATCTCCAGGACCTGGTTTGGGCAGCCCTGTGCTAACAGGTGTTTTACAGCCTTGAGTATATGGTGCAGGTATAGCTGGTCACTCTGCATGGTCACGCTATTTGACTCGCCTACCAGCATCCACAACACAACGTATGCTGGGTTTCTGCTGGTTCCTGGTGGTGTAATGCTAGTTAGTGTTTTCCTGATGGCTTGATATTACAGTGTAAAGTACTTCAGTGGTTTAACGGGTGTTCTGAATCTGATTCCAGATGCACGTGATGGTTTTCTAATGGTGTCCTACAGGAAACTAGTGGTCTCTAATGGTTTCCATTAGAAAGCAGATCTATCAAGTTTTAATCCTACTGGCTCTAATGGTCTTTTTTCAGCAGGGGTTCAGGCCTATGCTGGTTTTTCAAGCAGGATTAGTCTCAACCAAGTGTTAGTTCAGTTAGTAATTCATTCTTCATTGTTCAGCATCGATTGTGTAATCCAGCGCTGATTGGCAGATATTTTCTGATCCACTGCAACGGCTCAGCCAATCAGATCGGAGCTGGGGGCGGGGCTCTGGTGCCGCGCTTTCTGAAGTAACGTCAGCCGCTAGCCGCGCAGGTCCTGACAGGATTCAGGCTAACAGGCTAACTGAGAACACGAAGCTGTATTTTACAGTATATAACATTCAGAGTGAATCAGTAAGTCACAAAGTGAAGATCCCCACCTACAAATACGGATCTGTGGCTAATCATGTTTAGTGTAGATGGATAAAAGAGTTTTTACACGGTTGTTTATTAGTTAGTTTTAGGTTCACCTGAGGTAAAAAAGGCTAACTCTAGCTGTCAGCTAGCCATCCTGGCTATTTGAAGACTACACAGATAGACAGACTTTCCTATAAAACTCTAACAACATTTGCCTTATTGAAATCCACAATAACAATGCATATACCAAATATACTGCATAAAAAAACATCAATTTTGAAAAGATTATCATTTTTTGTGCCCTTCAGTTTTGCTATCACCTAACATTATGTATGTTGTTAGTAGTTAAAAGGCTGGTAAACTGTAATTTTTTACTTTTATTAAACATTAAATAGCCAAATAAAGCTGACATTACAAAGTGTAACAGTGTGGCATCCAATTATTGCATTACATATCCAATTATTGCATTACATATCCCACAGTCAGACGTTCAGAATGATATGGTTGTGCTTCTGAGTCATTTTGCTAAGCTAGTAAAATTGTTAAACTAATTAAAATTTTAATTTCTTGACTTGAAAAACATTTGTGTGCAAATTTACATATTCATCTGGTACATCTCTCATAGAGTAAGGAGCACAATATTCAAATCACAAGAGTTGCAAATTTAATTATAGACCATTTTATCAAAACCGTGTCTCATAAGAGGAACATTAACATAATATCAGAACTTGTAAACTGCAAGTAGATGAGTTGGACCAATCAGAGGGAGCCAAACAACTATATGCATACTATATAACTGAAATGCTCTTTCTAACTGGGATGCTCTTTTCTTACAGGGCTGGACTTCGGTTCCGACAAAATAATAGCAGTTTAAATCTGAGTCGCGATGCTTATCAGAAAAATCACAATAAGATCCCAAATCGTTCAGTCCTAGTCCCAGGTTTTGAGTTCTTATTACTCAAACCGCTGAAAATGCTTTTAGTTGGTCAGCATATTCAGGTCATGAGGTGTGATTTTTGTTTTGGCCAGTTATTTTTATTAAACCATTTATGTCGTTTGCTGTTTTATGCCGTTGTTCAAGAAATTCAGTATTCATTAATTAAGAACTCTACCTACAAAGTGATATGGGACGTTTTCAGAGGTCTCAAATCTCCCTCACATTGTTTCTTTGTCTCCTCTATCAGTCATGGCTTCCTCCAGCAGTGTCCTGTTTGAAGATCAGCTCCTGTGCTCCATCTGTCTGGATGTGTTCACTGATCCAGTCTCTACTCCATGTGGACACAACTTCTGCATGGTCTGTCTCAAAGACTGCTGGGACAGCAGTTCACGCTGCAAGTGTCCAGTGTGTATGGAGGAGTTCTCCAGAAGACCTGAGCTACGTGTGAACACCTTCATCTCTGGACTGGCGGCTCAGTTCAAGAAGTCAGTTCAGGTGAAATCCAGCAGAGCTCCGGAGACACATCCCTCCAAACCTAAGAAGGTTCTGTGTAACTACTGCACGTATGAAAAGCTGGAGGCTGTAAAGTCCTGTCTGGACTGTGGTATGTCTTACTGTGATGCTCATCTGATGCCTCATAAAACTGCAGCTAGACTCAAGAAGCACAAACTGATGGAGCCTGTGGAGAACCTGGAGGACTACATCTGCCAGAAACATGAGAGACCCCTGGAGCTGTTCTGTAGAAAGGACCAGACGTGTGTGTGTCAGTTCTGCATGGAAGGAGACCACAAGGCTCACAGCACTGTTCCTATAGAGGAGGAGAGTAGAAGAAAAAGGGTGAGAGAAATCTAAAAAGACTTTTCAATGTCATCCCATATAAATATCCCATTTAAAATAAACAAGTGGGGTTTTTGTCTTTGTTATAGACCCAGCTGCAGAACAAACAGGCAGCAGTTCAGCAGATGATCCAGGACCGACTGAAGAAGATTGAGGAATTAAAACATTCAGTAGAGCTCAGTAAAGTGAGTCTGAATCTCAAATGAACTATGCAGTTACTTAATATGTGTAACAGGACACTTGAAGAACTATCATATAACAAAATAAACAGCTTTGGAGGAGATTGGTAGTTGAGGTGGATGAGTGGATGCAACAGTTCCAAAAATAGAAACAGGGAGTGGATCAAAAACAGTTGACCCAAACAGAGTTGCACCACATCGTACTCTGCTCTGGTGTAGACAGCTTCTGGTGTAGACAGCTTCACTGATTATAATAGGAGCATTTAGGTTTTGTTGTTGCCGCTTGCTCGTAAGGAAAAGATGTAATCCTCACTTGCTGGTAGGAGAAAACTGACACAGACTCTTGGTCACTGTTGGACCTGAGAATTAGATAAGACAGTCTGAAAATGTTCTGAAGTCATTTGCACATATTTAAAACACAAAGAGTATTTAATTACTTCTAGCAAATTTGTTTATTGTGGAGTGCCCCAAGTGTCTATCCTGGGGCCACTTTTGTTTCTTATACATGGTTGGATGGTGAAGGGCAAAGGCGCTTGGGCACAGGTTACAGCTGTTATTTAATAAAAATTTGCTCATTAAGCCGCGACGGATTGACTTTTTTTCCGGGTCCTATAGCCTGTACGGCACTGACCGAAGCCCTGAGTCCAGAAACCTACTCTATTATCATTGTAGTACTTTCCTTGTGATGAGAAAGAGAAAGTGGCTGCAGTTGATAAGGTGAGTTAAAGTTCTTAAACAAATGAAGAAAGTGATGCTAGTGGACTCTAATGTTAGCTAGCACATCTAGGTAACGCTAGCATCCTCTGGCAAAAGCCAAACTGGCTCTTTCCGGATACCCTTGATGTAGCCTATGGGGTTTATAGGGTGATTCTTGCTATGAAGCCACATCGTCATGCTCCAGCTGTTAGCTGTTATGTGCTACCCCAGCCTTAGCTAGCTAGCTAGTCTTAGTTTGGTCTTTTCTGACCGACAAGCCTGACAGCTGAAAGACAGATGTGGCTTCATACCATGCACACCCCGTATAAATCCCATAGACTATATTTAGTGTACCTGCAAATCGCCAGTTTGGCTTTAGAAAGTGGGTGCTAAGGTTAGCCAGCTAGCTAACACTTTGTTTTTCTTAATTCGTTTGAATTTTAACATACCAACTGTTGCCATTTCTTCTTTTCACAGCAAACTAATGAGCAAATTATGAACTCTTCCAGTTTATGTTAAATTGATCTAGTGTGTTATCATCATAATTACTACTGTTGTTATTATTATTGTTGTTGTTGTCGCTGTTTCCTGTTAGAAAAGCACAGAGCAGGAGAAAGCAGACAGTGTGGAGGTCTTCAGTGCTCTGGTGCGCTGCATTGAGAGAACCCAGGCGGAGCTGCTTGAGCTGATGGAGGAGAAGCAGAAAGCAGCAGAGAGGCAGGCTGAAGAGTTCATTAAAGAGCTGGAGCAGGAGATCACTGAGCTGAAGAGGAGAGACACTGAGCTGGAGCAGCTCTCCCACACTGAGGACCACCTCCACCTCCTACAGGTCAGAGTCCCTCTGTTTCTCAGTAGTACTGCATTACATCACAGGACAGCACTCCCCATGCTGAGGGGTTTCTCCTCTCTCCTGCCGTACTGTAGGTTTACCCGTCCCTCTGCAGACCTCCACACACCAAGAACTGGACTGACCTCCGTATTAACACTCCTCTGAGGGTGGAGAGTCTGAGGAGAACTCTATCTCAGCTTCAACAAGCACTCAACAAGGAGATGGAGATGTTTCCCGAAATCAGTAAGTAGTTCAGCAAATATGATTTCATAGGAGGAGGTGTGCTGTCATATGACTTCAAGTTCTGAACACACTGATACCAAAAATGCCTATTTGGCACATGATATAATATGATTCTATTAAACATTGTTAAAGGAAATAATTATATTTGAACAGAATTCTATTCTCCATTCTTTTCCAAACAGAAATGAAGAGAATTCAACACTATGCAGGTTTGAAGGTTTTCACTGATCACGTTATATAGTAGACTAACTAGTAGACTTTATATGTGAATCTGATCTGTTACATTTGGCATGTTGTTTAATGGGTTTAAATTGTGTCTCTGTCTCTCAGTGGCCGTGACTCTGGATCCTAAAACAGCTCATCCTAAACTAATCCTGTCTGACGATGGGAAGCAGGTTGCGTGTGGATACACAAAACAGAATCTCCCTGATAACACAGAGAGGTTTGATTATTGTGTCAATGTGCTGGGAAAGGAGGGATTCTCCTCAGGGAGATTTTACTATGAGGTTCAGGTCAGTGGGAAGACCAAGTGGGATTTAGGAGTGGCCAGAGAGTCCTGGAACAGGAAGGGGGAGATTACACTGAGTCCTAAAAATGGGTATTGGACTCTGTTTCTAAGGAATGAGACTGAATATAAAGCTCTGGACACGCCCTCTGTCCCCCTGTCCTTGAAACAGGCTCCCCAGAAGGTGGGGGTGTTTGTGGATTATGAGGAGGGGCTGGTCTCCTTCTATGATGTTGAGGCCAGGTCTCATATCTACTCCTTCAGTGGTCAGTCTTTCACTAAGAAACTCTATCCATTCTTCAGCCCCTGCACGAATTATGGTGGTGAAAACTCAGCACCCCTGATCATCACCCCTGTTACACACGGAGACATGGAAAACTAAATGCATAAATTCTAAATACGCTACACCAGCGCGTTTTCCAACCTACGTCCCAGGGGTGCGTGGAATTGCACTGGGAGTCATCAGAAAGTTCTGACCTTGATCTTCATTGAGCTTTTTAATCAGCATTCCGTAGAGTTACAGAGACGGGCAAGAAAATATCAATACACTTGAGCATTATATGTTTTGTGGTACCGTATCGATTCTCAAAAACACGGTATTGATTATTAATTGTTTACATGTAAAGACTGCTGAAGACCCTTAGATAACAGTTTTGTAGTCTGTCTTCTTCTACAGCTCTGGAAATAAATGAGCCCACTCCAGTTCCTTCTTAAATCAGCATCTCCACATGTACAGCAGGTTCTTAGTGAGGAACAGAAGGTTGGGTTCTAGCTTTACTGGCAGATACAGTGAGCGTCTGGTTCATAAGAACAAGGTCAAGCAGCAAACACACAGGACAACACAGCTACAGACTGGCAGAGGGCCAAAACCACTCTCTACTGACCGTGATGAGCGCCACCTCATTCCAATGTCACTTAACCACCGTAAGATGACCTCAAGTGACCTACAGAGAGACTGGCGAGCGGTGGCTGGGGTGAAATGCACAGCGAGCATGATTCTAAAAACAGGCTTCTGGAGGGTCATTAGTGATTTTCTACATACACAGATGTAAAATATAATATTTGGAATTTGGGAGACGTGTTTCCAGTAGTGTATAGAATCAAACAGAACTGCTCATTTTGGTCCAACACAAACCCAGAACCTGTACAACTAAAGGAACTGATCAGTTTGAGGTGCTCTCTTAAATTTTTCCAGAGCTGTATTAGAGTTTTCCACTCTAATGTAAACAAGCACACTACGGGGGTGCTGCTAACATTAGCATTAGCATATGTATCCGTGTGGTGGTGTGTTTTTTATGTTATAAAAGTTTTTGAAAGTTAGATTAATAATGTTAAAATGTAAAAAATTGCAATATGTCATCTTGTTTACAGTATCGCGGTATATCACATTGCTCCCTAACCCTTGTCTCACGTTATGTATTGTATCTCAAGGTTTTTGTTATAACACAGCTCTGTCCCAAATACGGGTGATACAAACCGCTTCAAGCACATGGCAAACCGGTGCTCTAATTGCTCAACATTTTACTGTTTTATTACGACATATTGTATCTGTTAAGAAAGTGTTTCAGTCCAGCCCCTTCTGAGCACTGTGTATAAATAGGAAACTAATAACAGGAGCGGTAAATCAGTTTATCATGTGATTCAGTGTGCATGAATCAAGTGAGTATACCTGACTAACTGTTGGTAAGGTCTGTATCACATGAATTTGAATCAGTCTCACTTCTGCAGGCCCATTTAGCTCGCTGTTTCTGTGAGTTATTAGTTTCCAGCTGCTGTGATCAGCACTTAGCATTACCCATTAGCATTTTGTGTAAGCGGATGATGTTACACTGGTCTGTTACTGTACATTTAGTTACTTGCTGTTCATTTTATGCCTGTGCATACTTTATCACATACACACATATGTGCCCTCATTGAGGCTGTAACCTTTATGTATACAAATGCAGTTCAGTCTTCTGCCACCCTGAGCTCTGACAGGAACTCCAGAGTAACCCACACCTAAATACAGTACTACAAATACACCACTAATTTTGTTAATTGAATACGGATTATTGTAAGGCTATTACTGAATTCACTAAATTGTCTATTGTAAATTGTCTGAGAAAATGCCCTGTACAAGTACACCTTTGTTTACCAAGGGACAAATGATGTAAACATACCCTCAGATGTTCAGTAATGGTCTTAAGGCTCCATTGCGTTTCCTTACTAGTGGTCCTGAGAGTACCAGATATCTAACCTATGCATATCATAGCCATATACACATGTACTGGGTTGGACAATGAAACTGAAACACCTGTCATTTTAGTGTGGGAGGTTTCATGGCTAAATTGGACCAGCCTGGTGGCCAATCTTCATTAATTGCACATTGCACCAGTAAGAGCAGAGTGTGAAGGTTCAATTAGCAGG
>JAVGWN010003808.1:0-10052 GCA_034552555.1 Semaprochilodus insignis | reverse complement strand
TTATTATTATTATTATTATTATTATTATTATTATTATTATTATTATTCTACACTCAAAATATATATTGTTTCTTGTCCAGCAGCTTTTGAGCTACAACCACCAAATTAGATCCCATACCTGATTAAGTTGCTTGTGCTTTTTGGACCGATCCGACGTACGAACAATCGCTCAGTGTTGGATTTTCCCATAGGAATGAATGTCAGAATGTCGAGCAAATTCAAATGTAACTGCCACAAGTCACGATGGACCTCTCTCACAGAGACACTCATACACACAGTATGGCACAGTGGCAGCAAATTTAAGGCGGCAGTGAATTTTTGTATCAACAGATTTAAGGTGGCCATAAAGTTAAGGTGGCAATAATTTAAGGGGATACTGATTTCAAAATATCCGTGTATTTAAAGTGCAGTGAGGTTAAGGTAGTATTCAGTTTAAGCTGGCAGGGAATTTAATGTGGCAGTAAATTTAAGGTGGAAATGGATTTTAAAGTGGCAGTTAATTTTAAGGTGCTGCATCTTTTAAACTTTAACTTTTTAGTGTAATTACTTTTCAAGTCTTCTTAAAGTTTGTTCGTGAACTTTCCCTTTCTAGTCAGTATTATTATTCCGTTTTCTTCATAAAGTCTTTTTGGATATGATTCGTTCGTTGTGTAGGTATCAGTTTTTAATGTTGGGATTTGGATATTCAGAAACACGTCACTGGAGTCACAGGCTAAACGCACAGAGTGGAGGACCAATCGGTTCAGCTCGGTGCGCATGCGTCTTCGCTGGCGTGGCAGTACTCAGAGTCGGATCTATCGGCTCCATGTTTCTTCATCATAGTCACTGAAAAGGGAGAGTCGATTCCAGAGTCGATTCCAGGAAACCTGGAGTCCTGCTTTACTACACGGGATGCCAGCAGAGATGGATGTGCATCCCGTGTCAATTGGTTGTACTTGATGAGCCATCCACAGTCCTACTAATCCAGTAAGGCAGTGGGCGGGACACCGGGCTGGACCAGGAGTGTGTTTTGGTGATCACGGTTGCATCAGATTTTCACTTCAATTATGAGCTTTTGTTGGCAAGGAAGCAAGATCAAAGGCCGATTCTGATAATCGGATAAATGTGGTAATCGATTACAATGGCATGGCACATGTACACTGCTTAGAATTCCAGCAACCTCATCTTGGAACGTCCTGAGGTTTTATATTGGGAGGTTCAATTAAAAGAAAATCAGGTAGGCAGGTAGAACGAACCTGACGCTCATATCCTGCCAGTCCTGACGCGTGTGAGTGGACGTGGTGAGGAACTTCAGTCGTGATTCTGATTTGTGTGTGTGTGTTTGTTTACAGGGAGGATGAAGACCCAACACATCCGACATCATCGTCCTATCAGGAGATATAGTCACATCTGATCGCCTGTTTAGGTCCAGCGAAGACAATGACCTCCAGCTTTCATCCGTGTCTGTCCACCGGACGTCTGTCCACTGGTCCTCCGTCAAGCGCTCTTTGTCTCTTCTCGTCTTTTATTAACATTTGCTTGCTTTTACTAATTCATGACAACAGGACTCGACACCTTCACTGCCTTTCAGATCTTTATTATTATTATTATTATTAATATTATTAATATTCTTATTATCATTTTTGCTGTTTTCTACATTCAGCTCGCTCTCTCTCTGTGGAAAAGCATTAAAGTGGAAGTTGGCCAAAATGACTTGCATGGCCGAGAAGCTAAAGCAGGCGCTCAGCTTCCACTCCGCATTAGCCATGCTAGCGTTTTTGGTCGAACTGTTTCTTCAGGGCACTGCACATCCATCCATCCTTTCATCCATCCATCCATCCAGAACGCTTTCAAGTGCTGCTGTACAGATATGAGCTTACCTTTGGGTGACCAGTGGCCACACCGGACCCCTAAGAGAGGAAAAATAGCTTGGCTAATGCTAACAGCGTCCTACTCCGATGACCAGAACCCTCTCGACATGACTATCCGACGTGTCTGCAAGTGTGTGTTCAGTCAGTAAGAGCGCGTGGCGAGCGCGCGGCTGCCTGCTGGATTTTACCGCCCGTTGTTTCCGGGACTCTGAGGGAGAAGTGCGCTCCTGTCCGTGTGCGGTGAGAATGTGGAGCTCTTGTGTGTGAAGTATGGTTTTGAAAAACGTCTGTCGTGTGCTTTTTGGATCTGAAGATGAACTCTTAATAAATGTATCAGTATTAATTTCCGGGTTTTCCTGGTTTGTTTATTATTGTGTGTTTATTTGGTTGGTTGGTTTCGTTGGCTGGATTTGTCTGTGCCTCACACTTTTCCCTCACATGGAGTATTGCATCTTCATGCCTTGGAATCACCATGGAAACCGCAAGATGCCACAGTTGATGAGATCCCTGGAGATGCCCCATTCCGAAGCTTTTCTCCTGCTTTTGTAAATACGGTCATATACACCCATCAGCCATAACAGTAAAACCACCTCCCTGTATCTACACCCAGTGTTGATCATATCAGCTCCACTGACCATACAGGACACTCTGTAGTTGTACAGGTCCAGACTGTAGTCCATCTGTTTCTCTGTGTACTGTATTACCCTGTTCTTCAATGGTCAGGACCCCCACAGGACCACCACAGAGCAGGTATGATGTGGGTGGTGGATCATTCTCAGCACTGCAGTGACACTGACATGGTGGTGGTGTGTTAGTGTGTGTGGTGCTGGTGTGAGTGGATCAGACAGAGCAGTGCTGCTGGACACCTCAGTGTCACTGCTGGACTGAGAATCGTCCACCAACCAAAACTATCCAGCCAACAGTGTCCTGCGGGCAGCGTCCACAGTGCTGCTGGAGTGTTTAAACACTGTGTCCACTCACTGTCCACTCTATTAGACACTCCTGCCTTGCTGGTCCACCTTGTAGATGTACAGTCAGAGACAATAGTCCCCCCAAGACATTGTAGAACCAGGAGTGACTTCTAGTGAGCTTCGTTTAGTCATGAATAGAGGGTGTGGTTAGACTGAGTGGCAAAGCACTCTGCAGTAGGGCTGGGCTTATTATGCAGATCTCCCAAATCTCTCAGGTTTGCAGTNGACACTGACGTGGTGGTGGTGTGTTAGTGTGTGTGGTGCTGGTGTGAGTGGATCAGACACAGCAGTGCTGCTGGAGTGTTTAAACACTGTGTCCACTCACTGTCCACTCTGTTAGACACTCCTACCTTGCTGCTCCACCTTGTAGACAGTCAGAGACGATAGTCCCCCCAAGACATTGTAGAACCAGGAGTGACTTCTAGTGAGCTTCGTTTAGTCATGAATAGAGGGTGTGCTCTGCTGGAATACGCCCCCTCGGTTAGACTGAGTGGCAAAGCACTCTGCAGTGGGGCTGGGCTTATTATGCAGATCTCCCAAATCTCTCAGGTTTGCAGTGTGGGGTTCCTTCTTAGGCTGTGTATAGGCACTCAGTTAGCACCATGCTAACCTGGCTAAGTTTCCATTAGCTGGCTTCCATTGGCCTTACAGCTCCAGTGCTAAACCTAAACAAGCAAACATCAGACAGCACATACTGTACGTCTCGGGGGACAGACTGCATACGGGCTGAGGGTGAAAGCCGGTATACATGTGGCTTTCCTCTGACTGACCGTCGTCTGTATGTCATGAACGAGACTCCCGGGTTTCAGAAACACACAGCCACACCAACCACACAGTTACAGAAAGGCAATATTTAATCGGAGTTTGGAAAAGTCGCCATATTTACATTTAAAAATACTTGATTGTGTTTGACTACAGCTGAGCACAGGGTTAGATACTCTGCAAGCGGAGAGAGAGAGAGAACCCAGAAGTGAGAGAGAGACAGAGACAGCGCCCCCTGGGGGCCAGAAAGGAAAGACAAAGACATCTCACCGACAGGACACGTAAGAGAAACCGAGTTTTTGGTCACCTGAAAAGCCCATAACACACGTTTTCTAGCTTTTACTGAATCAAATCAAGATAAAATGCCAGGACAGAGTACGTACAGTGATTACGCTGCCATACACACACACACACACACACACACGTAATGTAGATGCAAAACGGGAAAATAATGCAACAGATCTCGTCCTCGTTCCAGTCTGGTCTAATTCAGCGGCTTTCCCACCTGGAGAACTGGGAACGCTTCTTCGTGTGACGGAGGACTCAAAGATATGAATATTATACACTTTAGATTATTGTGTCTTACGCGTATCTTCTAGTAGCAGGCCTAATCGTCTATTGCTAATTGATTTTCGTTTATATCAGACAGTGCGTATTGCCTTGAGCAACGTATCTTCAGTAATACCTTCGGTTATTGCGGCCTTTAGTCCGTTTGTGTTTCTACGTCTTACTGCGGGAGTTTATCGTTAATACGTTACTGCGTTTATCAGTACATACTCGGACCGAGGTACTAACAGAAAGGGGTTATTATCGTAGCACTGTTAGCCTACAGGCTTCCGTAGATCCTCTTGATGACCTCTCCTTCATCCTTCTCCAGAATTCCCTTGTTGATGTAGGCGTCCACCTGCTGGTCCATGAAGTCTCTCAGCTTGGACAGGTCATAGTCTGGGACAAAGAGAGAGAGAGAGGGGGGAGATCAGTTAGCATACACAGTTAGCATAGTTCCAAAACAAAGCTCTCTGAACAACATCCTGTTCAGCCTACAGCGGTGTAGCTCCGCCCATTCACACCGAAGCTATAAGGAGCGTTTCAGTCCAGACCGCTTTTAAACAAGACTCCAAACTGGGCCATCAGAACATTTAGGCCTGCAGTAATTAAAGATACAGTAAGCTGAAGCTGAATATCAATAACTCATTATTTTGAGATAAGAAGTCAAATTTTTGATATAATTACTGAATTCTTTACAGAAAAAAAGTCATTATATTGCGATGTGTATTTAATGTTTTGATGCAATAACTTTTTAAATATAATAATGTTTAAATTATTAAACTTTTAATATAATAACTAAATTTTTGGAGAAAATAGCTCATCGTTTTTTTAGATATAAAATCAAATTTCTGAGATAAATAAAAAAAGAATCATTATATAACTTAGTATATAATATATATTTTTTTGTGAAAATAAAATCATTATTTTGAGACCATGTGAAGTCAAACGTATAATAACTTATGCGCAGTAAACCTTCTTGCTTGGTCTGAAGTGTGAGAGAATACAGCGTTCTAACGTAAACAGCACACGAGGCCTTTAACTCTCCGGCTGACCACACATGACCTCCATACTTGCAGAGGCTCTGAAACCACAAAGCACAGCAACAGGAAACGACCCAGAACAGATTCACACCCAAACGTCCCAGCTCAACCCGGCAACTCCACTGTGGTCATGTGTAACAGTGTGTGAGATGACTGAACACCCGTCTGAGGAGTACCTGATGATCTATGTATGTAGTTAGCACGATGCTAATCGCTAATGAGCTTCCAGTACTCACACACACACACATATATATAATAAATAATCAGGTCACTGTGTGTGTGTGAGAGAGAGAGAGAGCGTGTGTGTGTGTGTGAGTGTGTGAGAGAGAGAGAGCGTGTGTGTGAGTGTGTGTGTGTGAGAGAGAGAGAGCGTGTGTGTGTGTGTGAGAGTGTGTGTATGCAGTTAGCACAATGCTAATCGCTAATGAGCTTCCAGTACTCTCACACATTTATTTAATAAACTGAGAGAGAGAGAGAGAGAGAGAGTGTGTGTGTGTGTGTGTGTGTGTGTGTGTGTGTGTGTGTGTGTGTGTGTGTGTGTGTGTGTGTGTGTGTGTGTGTGTGTCCACAGTGGGACTCCGGAGGTCCTAAAAGGTCGTGCCTGCAAAGAGGCTCCACTTTGGCACATATTCTCAGCTCACAGAGCCAATTCTCTAACTCACCCCCCCCCCCTCTCTCTCTCTCTCTTTGTCTCTCTCTCTTTTCTTTCCCCCTCTTTCTTTCTTTTTTCTCTGTCTGTCATTCTTAGGTTCTCTTTCTCTACCACTTTCCCTCTGTATCTCTCTTCCTTTTCTGACCCTCTCTTTCTCTCCTCTCTCTCCCTTCTCTTCCTCTCTCGCTCTCTGACTTGTTCCCCTTTTTTGCTCTCTCGTTATCTCGTTATCTCTTGCATCTCCCTGACTCATTCTTCCTTTCTCTCTTTGTTTCTCTCTCACTCTCTCTCTTTCTCTCTCACTGTCTCTTTCATTACTTCTCTCTCACAGTTCAGATTGTTCCAGGCAATTCACACACACACACACACACACACACACACACACACACACACACATACAGAGATGTACAGAAATGGAGCCATGGTTTCACCCACACACGCGCCCCCCCACTCATATATCCTGCTTTGAGTCGCCAAAACTCTTCCCTCCATCTGTCTGTCTCTCTCTGACTGCAGTGTGTGGGAGGCTGTGTGTGTGTGTGTGTGTGTGTGGGGGGGGGGGGGACACTCGGTGTGGATGTTCTGCTATTGTTCTGATCCTCTTTAACTCGTCTGGTGGACTCATACGCCTGTTATCATCAGTGTGTTCAGGTTTAACTCACAGGTGTACCTGACTGGGGCCCAGGAGGGCCTCAGGGCCTCTGATTGGCCTGCCTGATCAAACGGGGAGAGGAATATTTATTAAGCTGGATTTTTAAGGTGGTTTTACAGAGTGAACTTCAGCACATCTCTGAGGAAGTGACACATGATCTCAAGCTGAGGTTCATCTCAGTGTAAGCTCCGCACCGTGCCTGACTGTGGGGCTTGGCTGTGGTTTGGTTCTGAGTTGCGGTGAGGCTGAAACTGACGTCCTGTTCTCCAGCTGCTTATTCACACTTTCCATTCCACCTTAAATGGTGCTGCAGCATCATTTAAGGTGGAAAAGGAAATTCTAAGTGGGCACATTAATGGAAAGATGATAAATGGCAGTACTCTCTTTCTATCTCTCTCTCTCTTCTCTCTTTTTCTCTCTCTCTCCCTCTCTTTTTCTCTCTCTCTATCTCTCTCTTCTCTCTCTTTTTCTCTCTCCCTCGCTCTCTCTCTCTCTCTTTTTCTCTCTCTCTCCCTCTTTCTCTCTATCTCTCTCTCTCTCTCTCTTTTTCTCTCTCTCCCTCTTTGCTCTCTTTTTCTCTCTCTCTCTCTCTCCCTCTTTCTCTCTCTCTCTCTCTCGCTCTCTTTTCTCTCTCTTTTTCTCTCTCTCTCTCTCTCTCCCTCTTTCTCTCTCTTTCACTCTCTCTCTCTCTTCTCTTTTTCTCTCTCTCTCCCTCTTTCTCTCTATCTCTCTCTCTCTCTCTCTTTTTCTCTCTCTCCCTCTTTGCTCTCTTTTTCTCTCTCTCTCTCTCTCCCTCTTTCTCNTCAGCAGATGTTTTACCCAGAGACAGACAGCAGGTGGCACAGTAACCTGGAGTAGGTGGATCAGCTGAGCAGAAGAGGCTTTACTGAGCTTCAGCACTGGAACTTAAATAGCAGCCGTAATGAAATCAGCACGTCTTTACACAAAGCTCCTTTCAGCGGAGTGGAGGCTTTAAAGAAGCAGAGCCACTGTCTGCTCATCTTCCTTCCTGGTCAGCCATGCACACTGACTTGGAGGGGTCTTGGCCTGTTCCCCCTTACAGAACTGCTTCAGCTCTGTTATACCTTAGTTCTGGACTCCTTCTGCTCTTCATCCATTCTCTGTAGACTGACTGGTGTTTTTAGGCTCGTCGTCTTCCTGTGAGATCCACCTTCTGAGGTTCAGCTCACAGATGGAAGCTCCAACATTCTCCTGTAGAATTTCTTGATGCAATCCGGAATTCATAGCTCCTTCAAATGATGGCAACCTGTCCTGGACCAGTAGCAGAAAACAGCCCCAAACCGCGATACTGCCACCACCATGTTTCACATCTGATGAGGATGAGGTTCCAATCATCGTCTCCACCAAGACTAAAGCGGGACTCGTCACTGAAGATGACCCGCTGCCATTCTGAGTCACTCCTGTGGGTTGATTCCTTCTGGGTGCAGCTGTTTGTGCAGCTATTCTTTTGATGATGAGTGTATCTATGGTCCAACAACTGTTATTCTTTAAGCTCCAGTTTAAAACTAGCTGTAAGGTTACCCTGTAGCTGGGAGAGGGTAAGATTGGTTCGGGGGTATGTGGGGTAAATTAGATTTTTGGATAAACTATCGCTTTAATAATCCCATTATAACTTTTTCCATCTTCCATTATCTCATCTCGGTCTTTTCCTCTCAGCCTTCTTTCCTCTCCCGTCTCTGTGTCACACGGTCCGGCCTCCTGATCAATCTCTCCTCCTGCTTTTCACAGACGGCCACTCGCACCCCTGCATGCTAATGCAAGGCTGCTGTCGCAGGAGATCGATGGACAATAAGGAAAGAGCTTTGCGCTGGAGATCACAGACGGAGCGAGTGTGAGAGAAGAGGTTTCGGTTATTAGTGACTGACACTGTTGTTATTTATCAACATTATCTGATTAATATTCCTCTTATTATTATTAATTATCTGTCAGATCTGCTTCCACTCCCTGGTTCCTTGTTTTTGAGATACTGACACCGTTTCCGCTCCGGAATGTCCAGTCTGATCGGGAATGTTGTACAGTAATCGTTAAATTACGTATATTTACTGGGTGATGAAGTCTGTACACCAACTCCAAATTATACACGTCCATTAACACACTATTAACAACAATAGCAACCACCTTGGATAGCATACCAATCACCTAGCAACCACATGGAATACTTTAGCAAACATCTAGCAACTGCCTGGGATACCATACTAATCACCTAGTAACACCCTAGCAACCACATACCAACACCTTAGGAAATACCTAAGATATCATAGCAACCTTGCTGGAACTCCCTAGCAAACACCTGGGATACCATAGCAACAAGTTAGCAACACCGTAGCAGCCACCTGTGATACCACATCAACAAGTTAGCAACACCCTAGCATCCATCTAGGATACTACAGCAACCACCCATCAACCACCGGGGATACCATGCCAATCGCATAGTAACACCCTAGCAACCATGTAGCAACACCTTAGTAACCACATCAAATATCATAGCAACATTGCTGCAACACCCTAGCAGCCACCTGGGATACCACAGCAACAAGTTAGCAACACCCTATGAACCATCTAGGATACTACAGAAACCACCCATCAACCACCGGGGATACCACGCCAATCACCTAGTAACACCCTAGCAACCATGCAGCAACACCTTAGTAACTGCCCCAGCAGCAGCTAACCCATACAGGACAGCTTGGCGAGGCTTGGCTGTCACTATTGCGCCCCCTTGCTGCAGAGCTGTGAAGCTGTGTTAGTGCAGGTTGAAGCCTTGGTGTGTTTTTGGGTTTGGACAGTGGACAGTGTTCCTCCAGAAGGTCCTGCCTTCTCTCTGCCTGTTCACTCTTCTCGTTTACAGCTGCTTCATCATTTCTCTGACTCTCTCCATCATCCTGTATCCGGCCCTCCTCTTTACCCTCCAGTCTTCTACAGTGAGCTGGATCTGCTCAGAGTATGTGCTTAGTGAGTCTCAGAGTGTAGTCTATTCTGGAGGTTAGTCTGTTAGCACATTGTGTGTGTGTTTGTCTACTATCCTTGTGAGGACTACATGGACTACAGATGATACAACAACATATGCTTGTTTTACATCTCTAATGAGGACTTCATTGATTTCTATTGTTCTTTGTATTACTGTAAGTACTGTAATACTACACCGTCACCTTCAACTAATATCAGTTTCCCCACAGCAATGTTTCTCCACTTTCAGTTTTCCCAAAAAACTGTAGTGAAAACAACACATAATCAACTGAGGACCAGAAAAACGTCCTCATTAGTGCACAAATGTGTGTGTGTGTGCGTGTGTGTGTGTGTGTTTCTGTGTGTGTGTGTGTGTGTGTGTGTGTGTGTGTGTGTGTGTGTGTGTGTGTGTGTGTGAAAGGAAAGCGTTGCGGAGACACTGATCTGTATCATTAACATTTTAAATGCTTCTATTCAGTAAATCACAATACAAAGAGAGAGAAAGAGAAAAAGAGAGAGGAATAAAGAGAAGAATAAAGACAAAGAACATGTAGAAAGAGAGGAGGGGATAACAGAGAAGTGAGAAAGAGAGAGAGAGAGAGAGAGAGA
>JAVGWN010003807.1:0-10052 GCA_034552555.1 Semaprochilodus insignis | reverse complement strand
GGGTGTGAGTGACGGGATCCATAGATTGGGAATAGGTGCTACAGTGCAGGGAATGTCTCGTTCCATGTGTGGAAAATGGCTCCAGAGCAGATGTTAATGATTGGCTAAAAGGAGTGACTGCATTTGGGCGTGCCAAAGACCATAGTGTGAAGGAAGTAGCTGAATCTGCAGGTGTATGGAAGCGTACGGTCATATGGGTCTACCAGCAGTGGATAAAATCCCAGTCTACAGGGAATTCTCCTCGGAATTGTGCCAGGGAAGGCATCCACCAAATCTGGACCAACTGACCAATGCTTTGATGTAAGAGTGTCTAAACACTGATGTGGCCTACATCCAGAAACATGCCCAATCCAGTCCCAGCTGTTATTGGTGCTGGTGGAGGGATTACAGGCTATTAGGTCGGTTTCAGACAGGGGACTATTTTGTCCGGTGAGCTTGTACAGTGTTTTATTCATATTCAGATGATTTACACATTTACAGTACATTGTTGGAGCCTCTGATGATGATGATGATCATTTTACAGATGAAGCACTACAAGGCACAACAGATCTGACTCCCTGCTGATGGCCTGTATTTAATTCCAGCCACGTGCCCTGAAGAATCGCACAGTCCTTTTCTCTCTGTTTGTTTTAACAGCCTTAATGAGCTTTCAGCAACTTCATGTAGATGACTTCCAGATTTCCTTCGTTCGCATTCTTCGGTATTCGGTGCAGAACAGACTGGAATAATAATGCGCTGAACTGACTTGAATCAAATGTGTGCATCATATCCAGATGATTGCATTGTAAAACACTGACACAGTTCCTGCCAAACGTTAAGTAAACGTGTGGTTATTGGAAATGAGACGGATGTTTAAACCAAGACAATTCAGTGCAGCACTTTTATAGCTCAAATTTTTTATGCTATGCTAAAAAACAGTGTGAGCCGGTTTTATGGAGTATAATATTTTTTTGTTATTAATTTTGTGATTATGTGAGTGATGGAATGATGTTAATCAGCCAGAAGTGTGAAGAAACGTAGTTCTTTAATAGTGACACTATTTAATAACAGGATTACAGGGTAAAAACTCCTTTATTTTCCAGAAAGCCACAAAATTCAGCAAGAAATACTGGATATGACCTTCATCTGACCTCAGCGCTACCACCACAAGTGAAGTATGAGTGTACAAAATACGTCTTCGATAGAATTTATTTTTAACCTTTCTGGGTTTAGTGAAGTCAACACAGGGTCAAAATTGTACATAACACCCACCTATTATTAATGCAGCGGTGCTGGAAGTTCCAGAACATCCTTTAACTTGCCAAGGCCTCTTTCTGTTAGTGTTCATGATTGACTGCAGCTGGTAGCTTCTCTGCGGCACACCTAAAAAGGGCCTCTTTGATGGCACTCATTGGACCGATCAACACTCAGTGCAGTGAGAAAGTCCAAGGAGGTCTGTGCAGGTCTGAGAAAGAGGCTCATAGATTTACACAAGTCAGGAAAGTCTCCTAGAGCCGTTTCTAGGCAACTACAGATTCCGAGATCATCTTTCCAAACAGTCGTATGTAAGTTTTTGGGAAGAAGACCCAAACTGTCATATAGAGCTGAGAGGAAACTGGTATGGGTGGTCAGGAATGACCCAAGAACCATCGAGGCCCAGGCGTGCTATGAGCCAAAAGCTGCTGGAACATCAGTGTCCATGGACTGAAAGGCTGCTGTCCAAGAAGGAAGCCCCTGCTCTGAAATTCACACCTTCAAGCTCAAGTTTGTAGCTGATCACATGGGAAAAGAAAAAGCCTTGTGGAGGAACGTTTTTATGGTCAGATGAGACTAAGATGAGACCAAAGGTATGTCCTGAGACCAACCTCCAAGGCCCCTGTACCAACTATGAAGCATGGCGGTGGTAGCATCATGCTCTGGGGTTGTTTTGCTGCCATTGGAATTGGTACATTGCAAAGTAGATGGAATAATGAAGACCTCAGGATTCTTCAGACCATAACCTCAGACCATCAGTTTAAACCTGGACTCAACTAGGTGCTCCAACAGGACAATGACCCCAAACACACATCAGAGGTGCTAAAGCTGCCAAAGCAGGCCAACATTAATCTTTTGGAACGACCTTCCCAAAGTCCTGACCTCAAGCCTAACCTGAAAATATGTGGACAGTGCTGAAAAGCGGGTTCTGTACCAGGAAACCAACACGTTTCATTGAACTTCACCAATTCTGCCAAGAATGGGGTCAATAATCCAACCGGAATTCTGCCCAAAGCTTATCGATGGCTAATAACAGCATCTGGTCAGGGTACAACTTCCTAAACAACATTTATGCAAATATTAGATGTGCTGTATGTATATTTCTGACCCTGTACATATAATTGTGACCATGTGTGAAATTTTTATTTTTTTTTAGAGATGAGATATTTGAGATTAGAGATGTATGTTTAATAATTCTGCCCCATAAACAGTTCAAAGTAATCATTAAACACCCAATATTACTATGACATTCACATCCATGATGAGTACGTGTAAACCCTGCTGTCACGTGGGGTCAAGATGAGGAGGCAGGATATAGGCGCAAGGATTTAATTAACAGAACAAATAAGACAAAACAAAACCAAAGAAGCAAAAGACACTAAGAAACACAGAACCAAGTTACAAAAACAACCGACACGAGGACAAACGACTGACATGGAGACAAACGACCGGCATGGAGACAAAACACCAAGCAAGAACACAGGGGATTACAGGGAGTATAAGAGAACAAAGATTAACAAGGAACACCTGGGAAGGGGCGGAGCTACAAGCTAGGGACAGGTGAGGGGCCTGACAAGGGGGTGGAGACAGGAGGAGCCAAAAACCAAACAAACAGAAGCACATGGAAAAGGGCACATGGAAGTGACAAGACGAACAGAAAACCAGAGAAAACGGAGAACAACAGGGGCTAGACTAGACAGGACGTGACACCCGCACCACAGCTGTATCATATTCTGTTCATGTGGAAATGAGGTGCTCAATTCACAATTATTACATGTGTGGTTATTTGAAAGACTCTGGTGTTGAAGTCTAAACTATTTAACATGTACTAATTAGGCTTTAAAGAAGCTTAATTGATTGCCCCCCTATAGTGGATGAGCAGTGGCATGTGTTGTGTCTAGTTCTTTAACATTGCAGTCGAGCTAGGAGGCTAATGTAGCTCTGATATACTGATATACATGCACTCTACATGTTCATAGGTGACTATGACTCACACAGAGCCATCTGAACATCTCCACAGGGTTTGAGACCATAAATGTTAAAACTTGGTCAAAAATGGTGAACAAATTACCTCAAGCTAATTTCTGCTAGCGCCCACACTGGATTCTAGTAGCATGTTAGCACTAAGCTAACAGTGGTTTACTTGAATGGTATTTTTTGACTGGTCTGGGAAAGACAAGCTTGTAACAGCTTGAGGAAAGAGAAGGCAACAATGATGACACCCAGTGTTGTGCTGAAGAACCTCCTCTACGTCTACTTATCACCGGTAGTTGATCCGTGCTAGCTTTCTGGATATAAACAAACATCTGGAATACCAGCACAAACGCTCACAGGTCATTTATACACTCCGGCATCTTGGTTCTACTGTTCACTACCGCTGTGGAGCGCCCTCTGTTGATGGCATATCCTCTGACGTTCCTTGGTTCCAATAAAACTGGTGCAAATGCAGGCTGGTTCCCTCAATAGTGTGAAAGTTCTAAGAAGCCCAAGTCTAACAGGTTCCAGAACCAGGGTTATTTTAGGTTGAATAGGGCTATCTGATGGCTGAGACTGCCCTGGTTATTTCCCACTGCTTGTTAGCAAAATTAGCCCTCTAGCTCTAAACCAAAGAAGCCGATGAGATGTCAAGCATGTCTCGGCTGATCGGCCAAATTTAGGATAAACTTCTTTTGTGAAACTACTCCTGTAAAGTTGTAGCTCCGGGTTCGAGGTCACTTGGCCATCCACGAAAATGTGTCGCTCCCCAGAAAATGCCTCATTAAATGAAGGCCTGACAGGTAGCAGAGCTGAAGAATGTGAATTTATAAGCCTGCCTGGCAGTAACTTTTTCAGTAAGTAGGGCGAAGTTAGCATGGGTGTGATGTATGTTTGGGGGAATGGTTTTAGCTGTCCGATTTATCAGCCCAGTGTGACTGCACAGGCCTGATAAGAGCAAGAGAGAGAGACTTAGAACAGAAATAGTGGAACAAACAGCAGACTGCCTTAATTCCACAGCTGGGTTTGTTTTAAACATGCTTCTGTGTTGCTATCAGGACTTCGGTATGATGTCGTATAATTCCCATAATGCACCATTCATTACTCAGTCTGCACAGTCCATGTATTGTTATCAATTCAATTGAACCAGCAGAAATACATACACCCACCATCCACCTCCTTCTGTTTACCCGCACTGTCCATCTTATCAGCTCCACTGACCATACAGGACACTCTGTAGTTGTACAGTTCCAGACTGTAGTCCATCTGTTTCTCTGTATGCTGTATTACCCTGTTCTTCAATGGTCAGGACCCCCACAGGACCACCACAGAGCAGATACAGTGGTGGATCATTCTCAGCACTGCAGTGACACTGACGTGGTGTGTTAGTGTGTGTTGTGCTGGTGTGAGTGGATCAGACACAGCAGTTCTGCTGGACACCTCAGTGCCACTGCTGGACTTAGAGTCGTCCACCAATCAAAACTATCTAGCCAGCAGCGTCCTGTGGGGCGTCTTGTGGGGCAGCGTCCTGTGGGGCAGCGTCCTGTGGGCTACGTCCTGTGACCCCTGATGAAGCACTAGAGGATGCCCAACACTGCACTGTGCAGCAGCAGATGAGCTATCGTCTCTGACTGTACATCTACAAGGTGGACCAGCAAGGTAGGAGTGTCTAATAGAGTGGACAGTGAGTGGACACAGTGTTTAAACACTCCAGCAGCACTGCTGTGTCTGATCCACTCACACCAGCACCACACACACCAACACACCACCACCACGTCAGTGTCACTGCAGTGCTGAGAATGATCCACCACCCACATAGTACCTGCTCTGTGGTGGTCCTGTGGGGGTGGTACTAAATGTGTTGGTTTTTGTGATGTCACAAGGTAGTGAAGAATTCAGAACAGACTGGTTTTAGTGTCCACATACTGACTGTACTGAGCGGATAGTGAATGGTCACCACTTTCAGGCTGTCCATTAGCGCTGCACTGCCGGACACGGTATATGCAGACGACTGTTAAGGCACCATTTTAGTGTTTCCATATATAGAAGCTTGTTCCAGTTAAATAATGCATCTGTAGGAAGGCTGAAGTGGGTGTTGGGCCGAACCGAGCAGTCGTAACAGCCGTATTTGGGTCTTCAGCTGAACCTGTTGCTTAATTCTCTGGTGCCGTCTCTCTGTTAGCTGGCACAGAAACCCCAGACTGCGTGAAATCATGATCAAGGATGAGCGAGGCGGCTCTTATTCACCCCACAAGCATTAATGTGCTATTTTTAATCTCCTCCTCGGAGAGAGATGAAGCCGAGCACTCCGTTATTAAGATATGTTTTTACTGTCGTTTATTATTTATTAGAGAATGATGCTTTTCCCCTCCGCAGGGCGAGCGAGGGTGTCGTGCGTATGCTGCGTGGGCCGCAGGTGTGGACTGACCGCTCAAATGGGATGCTACAGCCTACGGCTTTGGATTAGTTGCCTACTGTTCAGTTTGATTTGATGTTAGTGTGTGTTTGAGAGGTGTTTGGCTGGCCTCCCTTCCCTCTGGAACACCCTGTTCAGCTCATCAGCTCATCTGCACAGCACTGCACCAGGTTCCACTTTTGCACAGTCCTGTCGTTGGCCGTTATCTCTCTGATCTAGAGCTTGTAGGGAAATCTGTGAATAGTGCAGATCTGCTCGTGCTGCACGGCTGCTGTAATCCTGATGATGGAAACTGAATTGTAACGCGAGTCCTTCACCCATTTCCATTGCAGGAACCTGCACCAGCTACCATGGTGGCACCACATCCATTTTTTACCATCAGTCTACCTCAGTTTGCATGATTGTGTCACACTAGCATACGGGTTCATCCAGCATACCGGCTGAAATTCCTCTTAAGGTATTTGGCTAGCAGTCACTGTTTTAGTGGCATGCACATGATTGCAGGTAACGTAACGCACAAATACGGTGTTACGATCCGCTGTGTTTTGTGTGCACGCAGGTGCGCTCTCTCTCTCTTTAGGCACTGCAGCGCCAAGTCGGATTGTTCCCTTCCATGTTTTGCCCAAAGTTCGCTCCGTGTTCCAGTCCATATGCAGGCGTCCTTGACTCCACCGTCTTGTGCGTCCCATGTCATGACTTGTGTGCTCTCCGTCACGCCCAGCCCACGCTTCCCCAGCCCCGCGCTCACTTGTGTACTGGCTGCGTCAGTGATGGTTCTGTTGGTGACTCTTGGTGACTTATTCTGTATATAGACTCTTTGCCCGTGACTCCAACTCTGAGTTTGTTTTTGCCCCTTGTGCTGTAGCTGTGTGTTATATTTCGGTATATTTGTAAATACACATTTGTATATAGTATCACTGGTTGTAGGGTTGGTCGCCGTTTCTGTTGGTTGTGGGTGTTTGTTTTTGTGGTTAGTCAGGGAGTTAGGTTAGTACACTGTTGGTTAAAATAGCTAGATGGGGATTTAGTTTGTTGTTTTCGGCGTTGGCTTTCCCGAAGGTTATACTGGTGTTTACTTCTCTTTTGTACAATATATTTAATATATTTTGTCACTTCATCATCCCAGCCTTGCTTCCGTTTGTTCCTTGTCCCACTTGATCCCTCCCATTACAACAAAATCCACTTTTCCCATTTCCCATTCTGTTATGGCCCAACCCTAGACTCAGTTGTAACCTGGGTCGTAACCACATTGCTCTCGCGTAGTGCGCTGCAGTCTGATGTCAGTCCAGTTTATTGTTTAAAGAGTGACATCAGATTGTGAGTTGAAGAGGGGAAAAGAAAAGATAGTTGAGGGAAAAGTCAGTCTCTTGGGGTAAGCTGATAACCATTAGCATAGCATGGAGACGTAATTTGAGGTGAGGCCAATCATTCTCTGAGTTTAGAGACGTTTTTTTGCAATTGTGTTTGCCTTGGAATTTGTCCTCTGCGTTTAACCCATCTGTAAATTGAAACACCCACACACCCATACACTAGTGGCGCCCGGGGATCAGGTGGGGTATGGGTGCCTTGCTCAAGGGCACTTCAGTCGTTAGTGTCAGCTCAGGGTTACGGTTACCAGCAGCTCCCAGTTACAAGGCTGGTTCCCTAACCTCCAGCCCACGACAGTCAGTGAAGTTACCTTGTGCCGCTCTTCTCCCCCTCCCTCTGTGCGCTGAGTGGAATGACCTAGCTGTGTGCAGAGCTCCTTGCTCAGCCGGCTTCTTCAGGCAACACCACGGGCTCTGCCTACAAGTCAAAAGGCTCTGCAGCATCTTCGCTAAAGCTGATAGTGTAGCATCTTTTAAAATCCATCATACTGTAGATTAAAGCTTAAATTTAGGAGGCTCACATATAAGACAGATAACTTTCAGGCATAAAACAACACCCGGCAGCCCTTTCTTTGCCACATACTTTGTCTTGTTAGGGTTAGAAAGCAGTATTAACGTCTGTCTATACACTGACATGCCAAAAGTCATGGGATGGCAGTATGTAAATTGAATATGTGGTGGCATTCTCTTGAGACATGGCTTGGGAGCGGCCTAACCTGTATAAGTTGTGAGTTGTATGAGTGCTGGCCAGAGTTCTGGGGGTGTTTTAATTGGAAATGGGTTCTTTGGTTGAGGTGACAACAGTGCCTACATTGAGCTGCTGGACAACCAGGTTTTACCCTAACGAGGAACGCAACATTCCTATCCCTGTATTCTAAGATGACAATTATTGCATTCACAGGGCTGCAAAAGTGACCGACTGGCATGATGAACATTCAGGAGCATTCACACATCTGGACTGGCCCGCAAAATCCCCAGATTTGAATCCTCTTGGAAATTTGTGGGAACTACCTGGAACAACCAGTAATACGCCAGGGAAGGCATCCACCAAATCTGGACCAACTGACCAATTCATTGATGTAAGAGTTTCTGAACATTGATGTGGCTACATCCAGGAACTTGTCCAGTCCATGCCAAATCCAGTCACAGCTGTTATTGGTGCTGGTGGAGGTGTTACACGCTAGTAGGTCTGTTTCAGTCACAGGGGTCTCATTTTTCTCTGTACAAAATATCTTTCAGGTTTTTATGTAACTCCAGCTTCATTGTGCCCCTGCACTGTATTTCTTAACAGGAGTTCTGATTCAGGAGTGTGTTAATGAGCTGTTGGGTTGACCCAGGTGTATATGGGGCTGTGCAGTGTGGTGGTCCTCCAGGACCGCCGAAGGTCATGAGTGTGTGGTGCATGCGTGGGATGTAAATGAGACGGCTGATGAGTGGAGAAGAGTCACTTATCCACTGTAGTTCATTTGCACATGAATAAATGCAATGACCAAAAAGGTCAATGACAACAGCCATACAGCTGCTTCACTTCTTCCACTGATTGCTGAATGTCTGTCCACTTCTATGGCTACCAATGTTGCAGCCACTTCAGTGGATAAGGCTTCACACCATCTTACAGGAATAATTCAACTTAAATAACTGATATTAAATGTATTAAACAAAACCATGTAACTCATATAGCAGGTAAAAGGAAGCTGGAAGAATGTAGCTAGCATGATAATAGCCGTAGCATGTTTAGATTAGCTGCGTTGTAAGCAAGTGCTAATTTAACGCTGTCCGAAAATTAAGTTTTATGTGTGAGGGGAGATTATGAGTCCAAAAAAACCCTAAAATAACCTCAGAGGTTTTAGGTAAAAGTAGAAAGTGTCTAACACAGAATGAATGCTAATTAGCTAGCATGATAACATGCACAGAAATGCTAAGTGGCCAAGCTCAGACTAAAGAAAGCTGTCCAATACACACACACACACACACACACACACACACACACACACACACACACATATATATATATATATATATCCCAACAATATCTAAACTTAATGCACATGTATGCAGTTCATGTTTAACAGTAAGTGTAAGTGTAAGCTAGCATCATTACAACTCTGCAGAATGCTAATTTCTAAATACTATTTTAAAGCTGTGCAGAATATTTTTTTTTCCCTCTTTGAGGATGATTATGAATGATTAAGCAATAAAGGGTCCCAAAAAATAACTACGATTACAATTAGTGTGTTAAATTGAAGTAAATTAGTTAAAAGTTAAAATAAAGGCAGCTAACAGTTGCTACTATGGTTTAACTTGCGTGATAACAAGTTATTAACAAGGCTACAGTGTTTACATTTAGCCTACCAGTGAACATGATGGGAAGTAAGCTCAAAATCTAGCTGCAGTCTTGTAAATAGTGACTCTGCAAGATTCCCAGTCTTTGCAAAATCATAGTCTGTGACTCGTCTGTGACTAAAAGTCTGTGACTCGTCTTTAGATGTCAGAGGGAGTGAGACTTTAGTCTATTAAATGTCTTTTCAGAGTCTTTTCAAAGTCTCCTAGTGTATGGTTAGCATTACTCTCACAGTACATGTTGTTTGGTGTAGATTTGAGGCAGCTGGCTGATTAAAAGCTGACGGTCTCCCTGCCAAAAATATGTGTCCTGCTTTACAGCACTATCCAGAGATGAGTCCGGTGATGCAGCACTATTACTGTGTTGACTGTGTTGCTGCTGCCTGCTGTTTCAGTGTCCCATCTGTGTCTGCGTCTCTCTGAAGCTGTTTAGTGGAGCGAACCACTCTGGTTCTCGCTGTTGTCAGAACGAGCTTCTGCTCAGCAGCTCCATACTCTGAAGCTTTATCACTTTATCAGGCCTGTCTGAACATCTGCTAACAGTTCAGCTCAGCAGGGCTCGGCTAGTAAACCGTACGTCAATTTGCAGTTGGTCAGTGATGGAGATTAGAGGGGGTTCACTAATTAGAACCGAATAACACGTGTAACAACGTAGAGGCTACTGAGAATAGCAGACGTACACTGAAATGAATCACTGCTACATTTATTCAGTACCTTTTTTC
>JAVGWN010003806.1:0-10052 GCA_034552555.1 Semaprochilodus insignis | reverse complement strand
TCTTACCTAGCGTCTTACCCAGCATCTTACCTAGCGTCTTACCCAGCATCTTACCTAGCATCTTACCCAGCATCTTACCCAGCATCTTACCCAGCGTCTTACCTAGCATCTTACCCACCATCACTCACCTCACACCAAACCCACTCTCAGTTTTTCACTCTCTATTATCTAGAACCCAAAGAACAGTAAATGGGTTATTACCATATTTCCTGTAATTCTGCAGAGTTTTATCACTAAATTCTGGAATTCCACCTTAAACGTCTTTAAAACACTCTTCTGTTCGCTTCAGGTTAGACTGGAGCTGCAGGTCCCTGCTTTCAGTAAGTGATGATGAAAGTGGGAACCTGGAAATGCGCACAGACTTCTCCTCGTGTTCTTGTTCCACTGCTTTTATCATCATCTGTTTATCATGAAGTAATATCTGCCTCCGCCAGGAACATAAGCAGTGGAGATAAGAAGAACCAGCGCACGCGAGAGCGGGAGAGAGAGAGAGAGGGAGCGTCAGAGCCCTGAGATGTGTGCAGTGTGGTGTTGTGATGCGCGTCTGTTAGCGGTGGTGGTGTTACAGGTGTTGTCTCTGAGCTGTTGTGGTTGTGGGTGTGTTGATGCGTAGATTCCAGACGGCTTCAGAAAACACACAGCCGCGGCCCATCAAAGCCAGCCTCGCGCTGCCGTTCACTTCCAGCACATCGCTCTTCTCCTTCATCACTCCTGTTCGCCCACCTCCTCCTCTCTCCTCGGCTCTCCTCCTCAACGCCGCTTCTGGTCCTTCATCTTTTTTGTTTCTGTTTTCTTCCATTCGGTTTTATTTTCTTATTTTAATTATTCCCATCTGCGTTCCAGACTGTTCCGCTCTCTCTTCACTTATGCCTCATCATCCGCTTTATCTGTCGTCATGAAGTTCAGGTTTATTAAACGAACTGTAGAGGGATTAATATACCTGTTTCCCTCTTCAGGATTATTCAGTATCTGCTGAGTTAAACCCACTTCTAATTCAACAGTGTAAACATATTGTTCAGTGTCTACTGTGAATTATTTAGTAGCTATTATTAATTATTCAGTAGCAATTGAAATTCCATTGTTCTGCTTTTCAATGACATGAAAAGCATTCTATTGTATTCTATTCTCCAGTCAGTTCTATTCTATTCTATTCTATTCTATTCTCTAGTCTGTTCTCTTCTCTTGTCTTCTCTTCTCTTCTCCAGTCAGTTCTATTCTATTCTATTCTGTTCTATTCTATTCTCTAGTCAGTTCTATTCTATTCTATTCTATTCTTTAGTCTGTTCTATTCTATTCTATTCTGTTCTATTCTATTCTATTAATAATTCAGTGTCTATGAATTCATATGTATCCGCTGCTCAGTGTCTGATATGTAATCTTCACTATTCAGTATCTATTATGAAGTACTCAGTATCTGATATCAATTATTAAGTACTTTAAATTATTCAAAATATTCTGTAGCCACCACCTTATTATTAGTATTAACAGCACCACTTTAAATTCCATTGTTAATTATGTAGTAGCTGCTGTGAGTTATTCAGCATCCATATATATATATATATACATATACATGATTCAGAAACTACTTTGAATTAATTACTGTTTTCTGGGTATTATTCCATAAGCAACATGAAGTATTCAGTAAGTGCTGTGAGTTATACTGTAACTGTTGTTGGTATATTGGTAATGAATATTTTAGTAAATACAGCAAATAATTCCTTTTAATAATCTAATAATCTTAATAATTTAGTAAGTACTGTAAATATTCAGTAACTGCTGTGAATACGTCTGTTACCACTATTATTTATTCATAACCATCCTGAAACTATAATCAGTAATTCAGGGACTAACTACTACAAATGATTTCATGACCACTATGAATCTATAATCCATATCTGTAATGAATTATACAGTAGCTGTTATGAATATTAAGTATCTATTCTCAATTACTCTGTAAGTACTATGAATTATTCATTAACTACTGTAAGTAATTCAGTATGAGTTCTTCTTCATCACAGTATGAATTATTCATAAACCTTTATATCTACAAAGTATATAATGTTCGGAGTCTCAAACCAAACTGCTGCTGTTCAATTACAACCCCCCCCCTGCTGTCTCACTTCCTCCTCCCACTTCTCCTGACTACTCAACTGTCCTCAGCACGAGCTCCTCTCGCTCATCCCTCCTTCTCCCTCCCCAGGGCCAAAGCAGGACATGATCTACGACTTCTGGCGGATGGTGTGGCAAGAGAACTGCTACAGCATTGTGATGATCACCAAGCTGGTGGAGGTGGGCCGGGTGAGTACCCCCTCCCCATCTGTGCTGAGTGGTCCTCTGAAGCGCTAATGACCGCCATCCATAACCAAGGCATAGCACTCCGGCCAAACTCAGCGCCAGAGCTTGACCACGAGAGCGGGCTCCCCTGCCGAGGCGCGTCCACGTGGTTTATGTTTCCGCGTCCGCGGCGCTGGAGTCTCCCGCGTGATTTGGCACAGCTTGCCTTCATTGCGTGGTCTTAATTGATAACTGAAAAATGAGTGCGGCGTGATGGAGACGGTGTGCAGATCGTTTGCTGAAGTAATCAGGCCTTTAATTACGGCGTCTACTGAACACTGATTCTCCTCAATTACACTTTTAATCTGGAAATGTTTTAAGGGCGGCTCGTACCATGTTTACTCTTCGTTTCTCATTAAGAGCCGAGCTGCACGGCGGCATATCTGGGATCTAACGAATGTAAATCATTTAAAAAGGAAATTTTATATCAAAATTACACTCAGTGTTACCTTAGCAAGTGCAAATATCTTAAACCAAATTAATATTAATAATATGCTTAAAAATCAACACGAAGTTAAATCTCGAGTTTCAGAGCTTACTTATATCACCTCTACAACTAAACCCGATCCAAAATGTATAAGTTGGGACAGTCAAGTTGAGTTTGGCTGTATAACCCTTTAATTTCGTCATCAAGATTAAAGAAACAGAGTTTTTTTATTTGTTTGGGGCAATAATAATAAAGAATAAAGTCCATTTTAATGACATTAGCTTAGCATCGACATCTTTAGCATAAAGAAACAATTAGACCGTTTGGTAATGGATATTTCCGCATGTCCGCATGTAACACATGTTTTCCTTTCGAAGTTGGGACAGAGTTAATATCTTGAAAACTGCTATTTAAATTAGATTAGATTAGTTTATTTTCAATGTAATTTCTGCACTGCCTTATAAAATGGGACTCGGGTATATACATAAAGAAGAAAAAGAACAAACATTACATTCATTCATCAAACAAACATATCACACAGACAGTTCCAGACATTCACATAGTTTCTGCATATGCTTACACATTAAAATATATTGCACTTATTTAAAATAATCTAAAACAAGAACTGAATAAATGGTGTAAAAGCTTGTTATATTAATCATAGTGTCTGTGATTTCAAAGCAGAATTCAACATAATAACAGATTTGGGATAAAAACTGGTTCTTACTCTGAGTGGTACAGCGGTAAAATGACACCAGCACCTGTTGAGAGAGACTGATAGAGTTCTTAGGTTACATAATTTTGTTCATCAAAACCGCTGAAACTATAAAATGCCAATAAAATGTTCTTACCTTTGAAAAATCCACTAAAAATAACCTGCATGTGTGGAGTGATGTACATGTAGCTTGCTTCCTCTATGGATGAGAACAGTAGAGAAGGCGTATCTCCTGAACCTCTAATGGAGTTTAGTGAAGGTGTATCTCTCTCTGGTGCCCTCTAGTGGGGATTTTTACTCTAACATTCTTCTGCCGTTTGGTAGAGATGGCACCATCGCCTTCTTCATAAAGATATAGTGACTCAAAATGTCCTCTACCAAAAGGTTGAGCAGAATGTTAAAGGTTAGAGGAGTGTGGGAGGTTAAAGGAATCAGTGGGGTTTGAATGGGGTGGGGGAATGAATGGGAGTCTATGGGAGGAACGAGGGATGGAAAAAGACAAACAGACGAGTGAGTGCGGGTCAGACCAACATTGAAATTGTACTCGGGGGTCTGCCCTGAGATAGTGTATGTGAAACAGTGTCTGTCTGTCGAGCAGACGTGCAGTAGATGGAAGTACATTAATTTTTAATGGGAAAAAAAATCAGAATTTAATGAAGTTACAAAATCGTACGTCTGATCATAAAGCTGTATAAAGCACCCGATCAGACCGAGCATTCCGAAGTTGGAACGGTGTTGATATCTTGAAAACAGCTGTTGTTATCGGATAACAATAACGTTGCAGATTGAGGAATCAATAGTAACATCAATCTAACCGTAAGTGTATTAATACGCTAATAATAAACTAATAATAGTCAAACCGCTAATCTGTTAATAACCTAATAATAATCTATCCAATAATCTCAGTTCTCCTGGTATATACACACTCATACCTTCCACATAACCGCAGGCATCTCCACGGACGAACCCCCAACACCCTACCACCTACCCCACCCACATCAAACAGTGGTGTTGTAAATAGTCATTATGAATTCTGTATTGACTTCTATATGTACGTTAAAATAAACATATTAATTAATCAGTTAATAAACTTACCTTAAAAAACTCCAAAAATAACCCACATGTGTGGAGTGATGTACATCTAGCTTGCTTCCTCTATGGATGAGAACAGTAGAGAAGGCGTATCTCCTGTACCTCTAGTGGAGTTTAGTGAAGGCGTGTCTCTCTCTGGTGCCCTCTAGTGGAGAACATTCCTCTGCCGATTGGTAGAGATGGCACCATCAGGTTAACATATAGTGAGTCAATTTATTTAGTTAGTTCTCCCTCAGTCTAAAGAACCATTTCAGCATGCAAACGAGTGTTCATGGTTCTGTACAGGGACATTGTCCTTACTAAAGAGCCCTAGCACTGAAGAGCTGTCAGGGTATTGCGGTGTAGTAGGCCACGACCCTGAAGCTGTGTGAGAGTCTCAGTGTGTGAAGGCAGTCACTATAGTTCCCAGCTGAAGACTGGAGCTGTGTTTTTGTGTCCACTGCAGATGAAATGCTGTAAGTACTGGCCGGATGACAGCGAGCTGTATGGAGACATTAAAATCACTCTCCTGAAGACCGAGACGTTGGCGGAGTACACGGTGCGCACCTTCGCCATGGAGCGGGTAAGACCCCCCATTTCCACAGCCATTGTCTGCCGTAGATTTAGAGCTCAATATTCACGAGCACTCATTCCGGAGCCTTTAACAGTGCTGAGCGCTATTGATCCAGACAGCATGATTATCCAAAAACGGATAAAGAGAATCCAATCATCCTGGAACGCAACCCAGATGACTTCACTTTTATAATGACCTCCTTATTTTTAATTTACACCTTAGTGCGCCACACGCTCCATCGGCGAGTCGCCCCTACATCCTACCTCACATTGTCCATTACACTGACGCTGTAATTCAGCGGGAATGAACAGCACGGCTCACCCTGAGCAGCTCACACAGTTCCCCTCTGATATTCCTGGGGTGATTTAGATCAGTGCGGTGATGTTGTAGATGGTTGTTGGGTGGTTGCTAGGCAGTTGCTAAGACATTACTTTGTACTTTGTAAGTCACTGCTGTTTAGTATTGCGGGTCATTGTTGTCATGTGGTTGCTGTAGGGTTCCGTGGGGTTGTTAGAGTGTTATTATGTGGTCACAATAAGGTACTGTGAGGTTGCTACGCAGTTACAAAGTGGCTGCTAGAGTGTTGCTAAGTGGTTGCTATAGGAGTCCAGGTGGTCTTGCTAGGTAGATGCTACTGGAACCCACCGTGGTTGCTAGGGAGTTGTTACATAGCCGCTGTAAGTTTCCATAGGGTTGCTAGGTGGTTGCTAGTGTGTTACTCAGTGGTTGCTAGAGTGTTGCTAGGTGGTTGCTATAGAATTCCAGGTGGTCTTGCTAGGTAGATGCTATTGGATCCCCTGTAGTTACTAGGGTGTTGTTACATAGTTGCTACATGTCTCCATGGGGTTGCTACGTGGTTGCTAGGGTGTTGCTAGTTGGATGCTATAGGATTTCAGGTGATCTTGCTAGGTAGATGCTACCGGAGCCCATTGTGGTTGCTAGGGTGTTGTTATGTGGTCCTTATAGGGTTCCTTGAGGTTGATAGGGGGTTGCTAGGTTGTTGCTAGGTGGCTGCTAGGGTGTTGCTAGGTGGTTGTCATATGGTTCCAGGCGGTCTTGCTTGGTAGCTGCTGACATTGTGGTTGTTAGGGTGTTGCAAAACAGTTGATGTGGTCTCTACAAGTTGCTAGGGTGTTTTAGGGGTGTTTTAGGTGGTTGCTAGGGGGTGTTATAGGGTTGGTTGCTGTGATGGGAAGGTCTTTGCCTGTAACAGGTGGACGAGGTCGAGATCTGTAGGTGTAGTAATAATGCCTCGTGTTTCTCCGTCTCCAGCGAGGTTACCCGGCCAAGCACGAGGTATGCCAGTTTCATTTCACCTCGTGGCCGGAGCACGGAGTGCCGTACCATGCCACAGGCTTGCTGGCATTCCTGCGGAGGGTCAAGGCCTCCACGCCCCCTGATGCCGGCCCTGTGGTGGTCCACTGCAGGTACAGAGACACGCCGTTCCCTCCTTTAAACTCAGTTCCTCTTTATATGTATATGTGAGTGTGATTGGTAATGTGCCCTGTGTATAAGAGACTCAGACATGAATCTGAAGCTGTCTCTCTCTGTGCCTGTGGCCGTGTCTGCAGCATGGGTGCTGGGCGAACCGGCTGCTACATCGTCCTGGACGTGATGCTGGACATGGCGGAGTGCGAGGGCGTGGTGGACATCTACAATTGTGTCAAGACTCTGTGCTCACGGCGCATCAACATGATTCAAACTGAGGTACACTTTTGTCGCTTTAACTTTAGGTAATCTCACATTTTAAAATTTAGAAATTAATTTAGAAAATTAAATAATTAAATTAAAAAAGTACTTTCCTGCAGATGTTACTACACGGTTACTTTATATCTGATTGACTAAAAAGGGGGGAAAAATAGGAAATCTGGCACGTACAAAAATCTGGACTAGTTGTTAGGACCAGTTAACCAGATCAGGAACTGTCATTAGGAACTGTAAGCTGATTCCAGAGCACAATCAATTCTCTGACACTTACCAGGCACGGGCAGCCAGTTGGGAAGCTGGCTGAGGATCTGAAAAAGAAGCCTGTTATTCCTTACAAAGCAGCAGAAAGCTGTAAAAACATGCCAAAGTCCTTCCAGCTCACAATTTCCTCTGTGTAGAGTGTCATTAGGAATGGCAGTTAAGGGGAACTGTAGCCAAGACAAGAGCTGGAACTAGAACTGCTTGTATTTTGGCCAGAAATGCAAAGCAAAACCCCCATATGACAGTCCGGAACCTGCAGGAATGTTTGGCTGTCGCAGGAGCGGCGGTGCACTGGTAACCAGAAGGAAGTTTTAGCCATAACCTCATCACAAAATTCAGCGACTGAAGTCAACAGAGGCATTTTGGAAGAGGCATCTGATGTAAAGAGCAGCGTGCCAACTGTTCAGCATGGCGGTGGATCTATTACACTTTGAGGCTGTGCAGCAGTCAGTGATACACTGCTGTAGTAGATGGACGAATCAGTTCCACTAATGATCCTCAAATTCTGGAAGCAGATAAACTGGAAAGAGGCTGACTTCTACAGCAGGACGGTAATCCAGAACATGCTTCCAAATCCACCAGTTCTGGAACTGCCCTCAGAGTCTCCTGCCTAGAACATCACTAGATCACTAGCCTAGAAAATCCTTGAGTAGATATTGAACATGCTGTGCATGCGAAACGGGCCAAGGATATCACAGCATTGGAAGCTTCCTGCTCGGAGGAGCAGATGGAAATTCCTGGTCCTTGATGGGGAAAATTAAACACTAATTAATTAATTTCTTTAATGAAACAGTGTATTAATGGTGCTGTTCACTAAAGGCTGTGGCTGTTGTGTGTTCTTGTCTTCACTTTGGCCAAGAAACTGAAAATGATCTCGCAAGAAAGAACGGAATTGTGTCCGAGGTCGTATAGCCTGGCGTCCAGTTGTATGAGAGCTGAGACCGCGGGTGTCTGACGGGTGTCCTAAAATCAATCAATCAACCTTTTTTCGACTCGGAGGAACATTGAGGGTGACCCTCATTTACAATGTAGCCGAGCGTTTACAGTGAGCAGGGATTGATAAAGGGAAAACAATAAACAAATTTAAGAAAGCTAGGAACATTAAAGAAGCAATTTAAACATATAATTAATAAAACATTATTAGATTTAATTAATGAGTTCAAATAAGAAGATTAAGAAGGTAAAAATAAAAGTTAAAATAAACACATCTAAAAAAGTTTTTTAAAAGAGGAAAACAATGTATCAGAGAAAAGATATTTAAAACAAAAAGGTAAAATCAATCAAGAAGACGTAAAATGAAGCTAAAACTAACTATTAAATAATCGGAAATCAAGAACAAAGGGTAAAGGAAAATAGAATAAAGTGATAAGATTATTGCAAAATAGAATAAGATTAATCAAGACGAATAATAAAACTATCATACAACCAAAATAAAATAATAATAAAATATAAAACTAGATTAAAAATAAGCAATAATTACAATGCTAATAAAAGTAATTGTTAAAAAAACATTTATATATATATATAGTGTTTTTCTTCTGTGGTTTACATCAAATATACCAAGAACAGAGCATTATTAGGTCACAGTTTCTAAAATAAAGAAGTTATAAGTTCAAATAAAGATGAATAAGTGATTACAAAAGGTAAGTTAACGTAATTTCTGTTATATTTTATAGGCATTTATACGTCCGTGTTTCCAGGAAAAGTGTATTTAATACATGCTGAATGGTGTACATAGTAAGATTTCAGCAACAATTTATAATAAGGATAAATCTGTAAAATAATAAGCATTAGTTATAAGCATTACTAAATAACATAACGATCAATTTAAGAACTAACATTATTTTAATGTTATTAAGTATTTAATAAAAGTAATGTCTTAATTCATCATTACATAATGTGTGTATAGTTCTGTGGTCTAATCTGCTCTTACCCTGCATGTTTATGTGGTTCACTGTTCCAACTAATCATGGACCAGTTTCCCAAAAGGAAAAATGTAAGAGACCACCTCAAAATGATCAGTGTCTCTAGTTGTACAGGTTCTGGGTTTGTGTTGGACCAAAATGAGCAGTTCTGTTTGATTCTATACACTACTGGAAACACGTCTCCCAAATTCCAGATCAAATATTGTATTTAGATCTGTTTATTTAGAAAATCACTAATGACCCTCCAGAAGCCTGTTTTTAGAACCATGCTCGCTGTGCGTTTCACCCCAGCCACCGCTCGCCAGTCTCTCTGTAGGTCACTTGAGGTCATCTTACGGTGGTTAAGTGACATTGGAATGAGGTGGCGCTCAACACGGTCAGTAGAGAGTGATTTTGGCCCTCTGCCAGTCTGTAGCTGTGTTGTCCTGTGTGTTTGCTGCTTGACCTTGTTCTTATGAACCAGACGCTCACTGTATCTGCCAGTAAAGCTAGAACCCAACCTTCTGTTCCTCACTAAGAACCTGCTGTACGTGTGGAGACGCTGATTTAAGGAGAAACTGGAGCGGGCTCTTATTTAGTTCTAGAGCTGTATATATACACACACTCATCATCAAAAGAGTAGCTGCACAAATAGCTGCACCCAGAAGAATCAACCGACAGGAATGAAACTTGGTGGGCAGTGATGTCCTCCATGAGTCACCCTGTTAGTTCAGCACCATTGGCAGACGGCTGCACGTTACTGAAGACTGCAATGGTGTCGTGCCAGACTGTCATGGAGTGACTCGGAACGACAGCGGGTCATCTTCAGTGACGAGTCCCGCTTTTGTCTTGGTGGAGACGACCAACGAATCCGTGTGTGGAGGCACCGTGGTCAGCACCAAGATGAACGGTTTGTTGTCACACGTCACACGTCCAGAAGGCCTGGTGTCACTCCACCTCCACCCCTACCGCACCATCTGCAGGAACTGTGTGAGGATATTCAAGCTGCATGGGATGGATTATCACAGGACACCATTAGGAACCTCTACAGCTCCATGC
>JAVGWN010003804.1:0-10053 GCA_034552555.1 Semaprochilodus insignis | reverse complement strand
AAGGTGGAACGAAATGTAAACACGAGACACTGGCCAATAAACCGAATGAATATTCATTAATAAACAGATAAACTTTTCTTTCAGTCACTCGGTGTGCATTGTTTAAGGTGGAACGAAATATAAACACAAAAACCTGGCCAATAACCCGACTGAATATTCATGGTCCGTCCACTTTCAGTGTCCCTCGGAAACACTTCCGTTGTGTTTTGAGGCTTTCTGCATGTGTTTTGGAAGTTGCATGTGTTTTCAGTGTTTGCAGCGCGTTTGAGACTTTGCAGCGCGTTCGGTTAATGGTTTGCAAGCGGTCTCATTTTGATGCTTGTGTTTTCAGATCTTGCAGCGCGTTTGGCTAATGTTGTGCAAGTCATGTCATTTTGATGCTTGTGTTTTGAGACTTTGCAGCGCGTTTTTAACTTGCAGTGCGTTGGGTTTTCTCGGCCACCGTATTTATGGCATCCAAGAAGCCAATGCACTAAAAGCAAGGTTAGCTTCTGGTTAAGCACAAGCAGGTCAGCAATCATACCAGTTATCCACAACTTAGATATTTAATTTAGATATTTAAATTAAAAGTTAGTGGGGATGAGGCTATGTTCAGACTGCCTTTGACATCAGATTTGTTTCTCAAATTTAGATCCTTTGAGATAAGAGATGAGATTGCTTGGGTTGCTTTGATAACAACATAGGTGTCAGTAATTTTCAGACTGAGATGCAACTGTAATCACATTTTCCAACAACAAGTCCAACAGGAATCACATTTCAGACCACCTCCACATCTGGTTTGAATCCAATTTGCAAAAATCTAGATACACTAAAAATTGGATTTGGGCTGGCGACCTGAACAAAACCTTAAAATCAGAAAATGGTTAAGAATACACTGGTTGATGTCTAAGACACTCTTATATGGATTCTGTCTAAGTTTTCGAAGTTCAGTAGCAGAGGGATACAAGAAGGGTGCTGTAAGGCACATGTAGGTTCACTGGTGGTTTTGGATAATAAATAAAATGGCTATATTGCACTATAAAATACTGCAACCCCTGGTTTTCATCATCACCACCATAAATACATCTGAGAAACCACATAAAAACAACCTGAATTACTTTGTTTCTAGTATTCTGCACAAATCTTGAACAATGTGTGGAGCTCCCCTTTAAGAGCATCTACAGTTAGGTTATTTAATATTTCACTGAGAGAATTCCTCTGCTGTACTGGAAGAGCCAAATGTGTCTCATTTATATACACACATACTCAAAGAATGGGCAGAGAGCAAGATGAAAATCTTTAGAGGTGAACCAGTTCAAAGCTATCAGTGAAATCCAGAAATGTCCAGTCAGCACTGAAACCGCTGCTTAACCACAAAATATAACAAACCTCTGAGTGCCTGAATCGCTTTGTATATGTTAAATATACATAATCATTTCAGTCTGTAAGCATACATTATATTGAATGACCACACTGTGTGTAAACCTAGAATATATTAGTTTGTTACTGCCTACAAACAGAGTATATATTATATTGATAAACTTTATGAATATATGTGTGTATGTATGTAAATGTGGTGTATTTCTGTCTATTATATACAGTATGATGTGCTCAAAGACTGAATGGGAGTCAAAACTACAAATATGTGTGGTCTCTACAGTGAACTAAACATTAGCACAGACAGCCATTAACTGAAAACATTTAAGAGAAGCTGATATCAGTCGAGCTGATTGTGTAGCAACTGAAGAGTCCCAACATTTGAATCTGTGTATAAGAGACAAACATCTTTTAAGTATTTTTTAAGAAGAAATGTATTACTCTGCAGTTCAGCATTAAAAGAAATCTAGTAAAGAAAAGTCCATTCTGTGGCCATGCTTAGTTATTTCCACACATACAAGACCAGACTCCAGTGGAGAGACGTAAACACTCAAAACTGAAGGTCAAATTACCATTCCAAAAACATATTTAAAATCACTAATAAAACTGGACTTTATCAGCAAAGAGATGCCATGTTAAGCATTATGAGCTTTGCCATTCATGTTTCAGCCAGTGAATTGTTTCCTCCTTTCCAATGTTTCAGAGAAAACTGCATTTCTCTTACATACATTTCACACATACATTACTTTTCATTGTATCTAGCAGTTCCAGTACTTCACAGCCCAATGCTAGGGCGTGGTTTATACCCCTATACTCCATGTTTGGCATTGGGCATTGTGACTTTAGGCTCATGTGTGGCTCCAGAGCATCCCCTTCTATGATCTTGGTGTTCTTTGATCAATGCTTTTTTTGTGATTATGCAAGCTCTGTCAGCAA
This sequence comes from Semaprochilodus insignis, assembly GCA_034552555.1. Classification (NCBI taxonomy): domain Eukaryota; kingdom Metazoa; phylum Chordata; class Actinopteri; order Characiformes; family Prochilodontidae; genus Semaprochilodus; species Semaprochilodus insignis. The sequence continues at coordinate 7,761 of JAVGWN010003804.1, read as the reverse complement.
TAGGTGCACCTTAAAGTAGGTGAATTCACACATTAGAAGAATTGGCCAAATTACTTTCAGAATGAATCAGATACTGTTTTAGTGTATGCAGAATTATCTTATTTTCACAGGTATATCATCCACATGTCAGATGTGCTCGCTCTACTTATTCCTTTTTGTTTTTCTTCTCTCCATCACCGGCCATATTACTCCACTGACTCATCCACCCTTTCAGGAAAAAAACCTGGCAGTTGTAATAGGAGACAATTCACTGGTGGTTTGCTGACTAAGCATTTATTCTGTCTTTTCTTCCCTCCCAGGGGCTTTATAACAGGCAAAATTCTCACTGAAGCTACTTCACCTTTCCAGACAGAATCCTTTACAACTTAATTACCTTAAGCAGTCATTTAACCCAGCCACAGAGTTTAATCGCACCAGCCCTGCTATTCTTCACCATTTACAACATGCTGAAGATAAAGCTCATTTATGTTATGAATGTGTGTTAATTCCCCATTCATTAGGAATAGACTCCTCTGACAAGGCCTGGCCTGCTAACTAAGCCTATTAACACCAATGTTAGGAGCAAACGAATTAGGCCATATTAGCTTTTCTATTACAGTACATATTTGGCATGAAGTTGTTCTTTAAATGTTTCATGACCCACATCAAGCAATATTGCACATTCATGAGTGCTGAGCCATGGTTTACTTTGTCTTTGCTGTAAGACAATGGAGGTTTGCTGAAATGTACCACAATAGACTTCATTTGCAAGCATGGGTTAACAGGGACACACAAAGAGCAAAAGCAAATGTCTATGTGCCTTTATTAGAACACCTCTATACACCTGTGTGCATGAGCATTCCTGTCTTGCAGTGACTACAAGAACAGTTGTAGGGTGCAACCAGGCTGTAGAACTTTTTATAGGACATACCCAGCTAGCAGGGAATGTTCCCAGAACTTTGGCCAATGTTACCTACAAGTTCTAATGAAGTTTTAAAGAAAATGTTTTAAGCTAAAGTTCAAAGAATGTTTTAAAGAGTCATAATAAGTTTATAATTTCACATGATGTTCCTATAAGGTTAGAAATAAGACGTTTTAGTTGCAACATTTAGAGGATTTTTTGAGGATGTTGCCAGGGCCACAGATTATGTCACATGAATCCAAAAGAAGAATTCATTCTCAGTGCAACATTCTGGAAATGTTTTATGGATGTTACTAGGACCTGAGATGTTTTTAGAGAATGTTCTCCTATCTTTAGAAAGAACATCCTGGGAACCGAAATAAAACTTCCTGCTGAAAACAATATTGCATATTCTCAATACATTTTTAGAACAAATCATTTCTAGCTGGGTAATATATCACTATTTATTCAATGCCAAGTAGCTACGATAACTTAATATTACACTTTCATGAACAGCATTTATTTGACCAAATGTCCTCAGGCCTGGTCCTGGAGGTTTACTGCTCTAACTACTGGTGAGGCAGAGAGCGAGGCACAAGGAGGCTTAACACCAGGCCCCTTAAAATCTTTATTGAGCCCATTGTATGGATGCTGACACAATCATAAAGTGTACACCCATGACTCAAAGAAAGATTCAGTCTTCAACTGTCTGCACAGAGAGAACTGTGATGTCTATTTACCTCCTTCTTATTTCTAATCCAGCTCATCTATGATAACAGCTTTCAAACGGATCCCTTACAACCTGCAACATCACATATTTATTATATAACTCCAAAACCCTAAATAGGTAGCCTAACAAACATTTACGGTAGCTTTGGATGTTAGTGGGTGGAAACAATAGCATGTAAACAAGCAAATTACACTCTTATTCACTGACAGTGATTTTCATATTGGGGAGGGCTTCATTTCTATGCACTGGGGCCCACAAGACCCCAGCTGCCTCTCAGCACATCTGATGTAACTAAAAAGCTAGTTTGTAAGTCCTTACTGAGTTAATGCTGGTGTGTTAGAACAGGAAAACATTATGTCACAAGAATAAAGAACTTACTTCTCCGGGGGTAACGCTGGTAGCCCTGCACTAATTTTCTTGCATTTTCTTACCATGTACTCCATATTAGATGCAGGTGGGTAGACTTGAGCCCGCAATTTGTTGTGAAGGTCCAGGATGGCCTGCATATCGCTGGAGCTGATGGCTCTCTTTCTTCTTGGCTTAATTCCTCTATCCTCATCATCATCCTCATCCAAATACTTCTCCAGTAAAGCGCTCAGGTCAGTAGAGTTCAAGAGGGCCATGGGGAGCACACTCTGAGACAAAAACACTAAAGCTAGTCCTGTCAGCCACGCCTGTGTTAGGAGACTCATAATGAGTGATCTTTGACCTCCTGGAGATGAACTTTGGATAAGGAGCTGTCTCTGGAGCTGTGGACGAAAATGGGGAAGATAGAGGTCTAAATGGCCCAAAGTACAAACAGAAAGTATTCACACCAGATTTAGCCATGAGTATCCACTTTTTCAGAAAGACCTCTCTTGTAGCTGTACCTTCCTGGTGTAGTTAGATATCTGTAGCTCATCTGATGTACAGTGACCTCCAATCCTTTATGTATAGTCAGTTTCTGACCACAGAGCCACTCTTGGTTGGATATTTCATTGATATTGGCCAGTGGGCAAAAGCACACAGATGTTTTTAATAAACTGACTAGTTAGTGCCGATACAACTTAGGTGTTACTAATAAAGAGGCACACCACTGTAAGTACAACACTGATGTTTCTAATAAAGTGGCCAGCGAGTGGAAGTACAACGTATGGTTTTCTAATAAAGTTGCCAGTCAGTGGAAGTACAATGTTGGCGATTCTGATAACGTGGCCAGTAAGTGTAAACCAGGGTGGGGGTTTCTAATAAATTGTACAACATCGATGTTTCTAACAAAGTGGCCAATGAGTGTAAGCACACAGCGAGTGTTTCTAATATCAGATCAGATCAGGCTGGAGTGTCTAATGACAAAATTAGCTTCAATGGAGAAATTACAGCGTGAACTGTAAAGTGAAAAATACACAATTCCAGCACATTTTACTAAAACATACAGTCAGGAGACGTATACAGCGATGAAATTGTGCATTAGCATCTGCTAGATTGTATTCATGCTGCAACACAGTGAAAAATGTTTGCAGCAGAATTAAGACACACTGATAAGACTGTATATAACATCATACTCACTTGCCTCTTCAGTGAATGAGCAGGAATGGCTTGAAGCTTATGAGCAAACCCCTGATGTCCAGCAGTGAGTACAGAAGTTCTGCAGACTTGCAGGAGATTTAAATGATGCCTTTAAAATGGAGAGGTGAATAAACGGTCTTTGTTCTCCTCTGATCTGCAAAAAAAAAAAAAATCAGAGTCACGGTTACTGCTTCAGAAAGCAGCGCTGGATGAAGTTTGCATTTTATGCTGCAGTTGTGCTTCTGGTGTCAAATTGCTATGGAAACCACTCCCCTGTATCCACCCTGTTTGGCTTTAGCTGGACTCAAACCAACAGCACTACTGACCTAGAATCCGTGTTTGTACGTATTTGTTTTCATACATTTTTGGGACAAGAACTGTCCTATCTGTAGTAAAACCAGAGAACACCAGACCTAACCTACTTGAAACTCTATTAAAACATATCTTTGTGTGTGTGTGTGTGTGTGTGTGTGTGTGCTGGATATAAGTGTGTGTTTGTAATATTGAAATAATTCTCCATGATCTGCTACTTTTATTGGCTTTAGAGCCTCAAATGACGCATATCCTTAAAAAATTGACCCAAATTGACAGATTCCAGCAGTAGTGTGATTATTATCACTCTTCATTTCCAGTAAATTACGAATTATAAGTTACACTACAGTGCACACTGTAGCTTATGCATGGCTGCAGCTTGTCACAAAATTTACCTCAGATTTTCAAACAAACCAAAGCTGTGTAATGTCTGTGTTCGTTATTTAAGGTGGCGAACAGATTTGTGTATTTTTAAAGATGGAAAGTGTAATGATCAGCCTTTCCCGCTGCTGAACGTTTCCACACGAGCGCTTGTGATCAACGTGCGCTCAAACTGGGCAGAGTGGTCACTCCAAAAAATCAACAGGCCGGTTCACCCCAATGAAAACAGCATTTATATTTAGACTAGTAGGATTTGGAAATGTTAAGCTATGAGCGCTGCACTCATTGATTACATTCTGCAGCCCTCTGTAACACTAACAAAACTCGGAACTCGGCCTACAGTCAAACCACAGCTCTATCTGCCATAGAACTAACTTCAAGAACATCGGTTCTAGCTCTGATTATTTGACAGCTTTCTTTTCCAAACCATTGTTAAAAGCACATATTGAAACTCGCTTGGCCAAAATGTGGTTTAAACACCTGAAAAGACTGAGTACTAACAAGAGGGACAAAATTAGATGTGGTCTTTGGCTTTATTGCCAAAGTAGTACTGTCAAAATACTGCCACAAATATTTACACATGATATTAATGTCATCTTAATTACCCTGATTATGCTTTAATATGGTAATTTATTCCAAATCAATAAAAAAAGCAAGGATTGCCAAACATTTAATGGACAGTGTATATATTTAAGTTCAGACTGATGACCATTTGCTACATTTAAATGCAGTAAAATGCACCTACAAGAGAATCAAGTACACTCTAAAGGGGTATTCCACCAAAGTCTTTCAGAATGGTCTGGTGTGAAATGCTCCATTCTAGAGAAACTTAGAGGAAGTACTGTTCACAATGGTGGTGAAACCAGGCATACACCTCTAAAAACACATGAAATTGTTTTAGGCTAAAATCCATTCACGGTGGAGGGGCACGTGCAGGGTGTTGCAAGGCACACCAGTCCCCAAAGTAAGCTTTTTTTTCAGACTTAGCAAAATTTAGCAGCTTGGAAAACAATATTTCATCAATATTCAGTCATCAGCATATGAGGAAGATGTGTGTACATTCCCTGGTGGTTTTGGATAGTAAATAAAATGCCTATATTTGTGTTGTAGACATTGCAACCCCTTGTTCACATCACCACCACTGTAAATAAATCTGTCAGATTCTCTACAATGAACCGTTTCATATCAAACCACTGAATTATTTTGAGCCACTGAATTATGCTGAAACTAACGTTATACCAAATCAGTCAAAAGTAATGTAGTATTAAATGTGCATCTCGGCAGGATACAATGCACACTCTTCACTTTAATATACTGTCTCGGGGGTTATGATTATGTTTTGTGTATGAATGGCAGTGAAACAATACAAAAGCAATTAAACACAATACTGTGTCCTTCTGTGCAATCTTTAGCAGTAAAAGTTTATGCTGACCTAATGTTTCTGTCCTCTTGGTCGACCCAAACTTTCCCAACTCACCAGCAAACTCCAGGCAAGTGTGCACATGCTGTGTGATTGTTAGGACACTAAGGTATTTAAATAAGTGTCCTGAGTCTATTTACTGCCATGTGTACTGGTTGAACCTAAATGGGAATACATCTGAATTACTTCTGCCCCCTGCTGGTGGGTTTAGAACAGCACGGCTGCAATTTAATGAAAGAGCATGATTTCTTTCCAATTCATTTGCAACAGAAAGAAAAGCAGGCCTAAGACGCCATTTTAAAAGGGATACTTTTGCAGCCTGCTTTGGGGACTGGTGGTATCAGTATAGTTTTATGGCTCCAGTTAGAGAACACAAGAAACAGGAGAACACAAGGCAGCCTTTTAAAAGAGGAAGAGTACAGCTAACTTTTTTTTCAAATATTTAAAGAAGAATTTCACGGCGGTAATGATGTTCGCAGTACATCACTCTGGGGTTCCCTTCGCCCCGGGTCATGTAAAATAAGATGAATTTATCATATCACTATAAGCTGTCACTACTCATATCTGGGTATACTACACGTAAATGGTTTAATCTCTGCTGTGTCCCTTTATCACCGGCTCGCCGACTGCCTTTGTTATAATGTAGTGCATTCGAGGAGTCGATTCAGCGGCAGTAGTTGAGAGCCTGGAATCGACTTAGATTCTTGACTCGTGCAACTGGAATCGATGGAACCTACTTCATTTTAACCACGACAGCCCCTAAGCAGGTGACAAAGGGACATGACTGAGATTAATCCATCCTAGACAAAGTTTACTCATTTTTGAGTAGCTACAGATGATCTAATCTCACGAGAATTCATTTTACTTCACATGCAGAGGAGGGAGGAGTCAGGATATATACTAAGAGGTATACTGAGAGAATAATTACTGTAATTCTTTGAAAAGGAACAAATTGCAAACTATTTTTCAATAATTTGCAAAAGAAAAAAAAGAAAAGAAAAAAGAAAAAGAGGTTAAGAAGCAGGAGTTGGCTTCGCATTTGTCAGTTTCTTACTCGAGCTTCCTGGTCCACCTTAAATGATGCAGCAGTAACATTAAGGGCGCGAGAATGTAACTCCAGGACCATTTAAGGCGGAACGGAAATCTGAATTAGAAACTGGAAAAAGCAAGCAAATCTCGTCGTTAACCTCTTTTCCACAACTGTGAAAAAGCATTCTTTGTGCTTAGTGTTTGTTCCCTGTACACTTTCTAATAACTGTTATTGTGACCCCAAATTATGAAGAGATTGAAGATCTGCCGTTCAGGACGTATAGAAACTGTTTGTGTTAGTAGAGATCGTGCTGCAGCGCTGCTTTCCTTTAAAGCTGGTGATTAAGCTCTCACTACTCTAACAGACTCACTCTGGCTTTATGCTCTTCTCTGTCAGAATGTCCCTCCAGACGATTAGCGTGAAAAAAAAAAACAGAGTCGAAGAGTCAGTTTCCAGCATTTCGACTGAAATTCATTGGCCAAAAGTCGCCACTGACTCCTAGATGTGCAGAAGTCAAAGAATCGACTCTTTTGGAACCGACTCCCCACCACTAACTCAAACTACATACTAGTATTTGATTAGGCCACATTTGTTTTTGTGGCTACTACTGTTTAAAATGCTGAAGAGAAAAATGTAAAAGAATATAAAGAGCTGTCAGTAACGCTACTTATCCTTTTCATGCAAACCAGCAACCAGTAAAAACTCATCATAATTTGTTACTATGTATTATAATATGGCTTACATCTTACCATTTAAAGTGCAATACGTATCTGTGCAATTACAAATGTAAAACTGTAAAGTGGTATAGTTTCTTACTTTTTTATCTTTTGCCTAACAATATAGATTTATTTTTGTTTTATAATTTCTTATATATTTTGTCTATCTTTTGCTCTGTGTCTGTTTACTGTATATTCTTATCTTATCTTATCTTTACAAGGTCTGATATGATTGGCTGAGCCAGAGGTTACACTTTTCACCAAAGCTTGAAAATGGACTCTTCTCTTATGCTGTTGAAAAGTGTTTTGAAAGTCCTTCACATTAACTTTTGTCACTAAAACACCACCAGATGGCAGTCTTTCCCCAGACACGGCTCTCCTGTGACATCCCTTACAGTTTATTTTCCTTCAGTGACCGTTTCTGCACCATTTTTCAGTATTTAGTCAGCCCTATAGTAGATCTTAGATCTTAGGTTGGCCATTAATAGCTCTGTTAACCCCTTATTAATCTTAAAGGGCTAATATGCTGCATATGTCATACATTTGTGCACTTATTTGTGTGGGTTTATGTGCCAAAAAAGTCACAGTTCATTTTTACATTACCTCTCTTTATCTCTTACAATTAATTTTATTTTTGTTTTTGTTATTGTGCCTTTATATGTAAATGAGTGCTGTTTTGGTTGGCTGGGCTGTAGCCATCAAGGGATCTGATGACCTGATACAGTATTTATATATATATATATATAT
>JAVGWN010003803.1:0-10053 GCA_034552555.1 Semaprochilodus insignis | reverse complement strand
GAAGAAGCAGAATGAAGGTACAGCTATGAGATTAATATGTGGTTAATGTGGTTAACGCAAACTGTAAAGCTGTATGTCCTGCATGGACTGTAGCTCATGTCTTGTGTCTGTTTTAAAGGACTCTCAACCGAAATCAATTTAAAAGCCAGTGAAAAACAAGTGGAGGAACTGAAGAAGCAGGGTGAAGGTAAGGCTATGTGATAAGGTAAAATAAAACAATATTAATCATACACAAATTGGCAATACTGTAATTTAATATGGTCTTGCCAGTAAAGCATTTTTAAACCTCATGTGTATCTCTTTTCAAACTTCAGCAGCTGAAATCAGATTAAAAGCTGGTGAGAAAGAAGTGGAGGAACTGAAGAAGCAGAATGAAGGTAAAACATACACACTGTTCATACCATATGACTCCAGTGTAAATCTAAGAGACTCTTCATAAACACTTTCTGTATGGAATCTCAGAACAGGCTCTGGAGCTGAGAGCTTTACAAACGAGCTCAAACACCACTGAGAGCCAAGTGAGAGAGCTGAGAAGAGAGAATGGACGTAGGTGCTGTGTTTTAACGTATGCCTATTGCTTCTCCAGAATGTAATTCCATGTAATTCGTGCTGTTCACAGTGTAAATCAGATCATTAACAATGTATTTTATATGATGCCAAATATTTTAATGATACCACAGTCTGTTCCGACCCTGCAATCACAATGTTCATAATCAGAATGTTGAATGTTGAATGTTATAAAGGTTTGCTGTGCTTCTGGGTGGATAACTCACAGTCAAACATGGAAGCAGCTCGAACAGAACAGGAAGAAAAACTGATAATAAAGATCCTGCTGTTATTGAGGCTGTGAAGTCAAATATACCCAAGTAGATATGCTATTTAAGACTGTTCTCTTTTCCAGCTTTTAACAGCAGGTAGAGCTGCTATAAGTATTAATGGCAGCTGAGGCCAATTTAGCAAATCCTCTACTGCCCCAGGTGAACATAAAGTCAGCAAGCTCTAAAATTCAAAAGGAAAGTACTTACTGATATTATTAAACCAGTTTATATGCCTTTAATTTCAAATTATGTTGCAGCTTAGAACATGATTATACTTAGTCACATACATAATACTAAACAGAAAATTATTTAATCAGAGTTCAGACCTTCCAATGGGATTTAACATCAGCCTGGAAAGTTGAAGGAAGTACAGGAAGAAAGTTTAAATGAAAATCCTTCCTAGTGTATAATAATCTAACATCTCTGTCTTTGTCCACTGAGTGAGGGACAGTGATCTAAATATCTCACAAATACTGTACATCATTCAGCCTTTCCAGCTTTCCAGCTAGAGTCAAATCAGAAAGTTCAGTTGTCTATCTCAGTGGTCTCATGGAGAGAATTAATAGAATAAGCCTTGTTATTTTGTTAGCTTTGTGGCTTAGCTCAACTCTACACATTCCAGACGTGTGCGGGTGCAGTACTAAATTGTCCATGTTACTCAGTACACACAGCAGGCAAGTATGGCTGCTAATGACCCTGTTTGGCCACTTTAGGCTTGTATTTTAATGGCTGTAAACAATAAACAAGATGAGACAATAATTTATATGACAATCAATTTGATCCATGTTGATGTTACAGCACAAATACTTTTGAGGACTCATCACAGTTACTCTTCTCTCTGAGACACTTCAAGGTCAAATTGTGCAACCTGTCAAACTGTGTTAACACAAGTTGCCTCAAACTCTAAACAGTGCAAGCTGTTATTACTTTGTATTACTAAATTATATGATTATATCATTAAAATATCAGGATACTGTGTGGCCAAAAACATCTTTGGAAGGTTACAGGTAAAAAGCTGAACTCTGATGTGATAAGTAGCCATTGGGATAGTATATAGCATCGTGTTAATATTCCTCATATTGATCATTCATTCTCAAAGACCACTCTTCAAGTCAAAGTCTGAAGTTTGTGGCAAATGTGGTCAAACAACAGAGTACGTTTAGGGGATCTGGAAAAGAAAGGTGCCATGGTTGGTGTGGCTCAGCAGATGACACCACTACCCACCAGGGAGCTACCACCCCATGTGGGAGACTGAGGTTCGATTCCCAGTCTAGGTAACTATGCTACGCTACACCAATAAGAGTCCTTGGGCAAGACTCCTAACACTACATTGGCCTACCTGTAATACAGTTAACCTTGTAAGTCGCTCTGCATTACAGCATCAGCTAAATGCCATAAATGTAAGTCAGTAAGGTGTGACAAAAAAAAACAAGCATTCTTATAAGTTTGCAGCATCTTGAGACACGACCAGTGCATTAACAATGTATTATAAGCGACTTTGGAATCTTTCCCTTTACTTCAGCTTGGGTCCCATTCAGCCCAGAGCCCCTTCATAACACTGGGCACTACTTTACTCCTCCACCCAAACTTTTCCAAACACTTGATGACTACAGCTGCAATATCATGAGCCTGTTTGTTACTCTTCACATCCTCAAATGTGATGAATCTCTTCTTTATGCCATTCTCTGTAGCATATAAAACAGCAAAGAACCAGTTAAAACTGCATTCTGTCCACCATTGAAGCAATAAAAGCTGCTCTCTGTCCCCAATTTCTTCACAACCACTTTTAATCAAGTCATTCTGAACTGTGCCTGAGGTGCCAGTGAACACCTTGGATCTGTCAAAAATTAAACTGCCATGATTCACCGACTCTCTTCCTTCATCGTGAGCTCTCAATGGCAATTCAATTCTTCCTTATCTAGAAAAATCATGCAATAAATGTTTGTGTGTTTGTTTCTCTCTGTCTCTGTTCACTGAGCTGCAGATCAGTCCTTCAAATGAGTTTTATTGTTTTTGTGCAGCCTTACTCAAACAGCTTAAATGGTAAAATCCTGTATTACTACACACACCAGTGTTAGTGGTAAACTGCACACAGTCCCAACAAAACACTTCTGTACCCGTACCAAACTAGTTAGCCAACTGTAACTCTTCCAGTTACTGGACAGAGGATGATGGATGTACCCCATCCCTGCCTGAGTAACAGTTCAAGATGAGGTGATGGTCGGCTTTCTCTCAGTGTTTTATTGACTGTACATCCTGACAGTGGAGTTGACAATATCAGGACATAAACTCCTCTCACACTACTGTTTGCCAGGTAGTTACTACAAATCAGAATCTGCTTGGTTGACCAAACTGTCAGTATGATAGTCTTATGCTGACTTCATGTGCTATTTGGCAGATCCTGTAGCCCACTTAAGAAGTCGGAATTCTGAGTACATCACGTTCAGGTACTGTAGTCGGACTGAGAAAAATAATGGCGGATGCAAGGTTCGTTCCCACCTGCTTCTTGGTGAAATCCTATTTTGCTTCTATATTGAACATGCTAGAGGAGGAAGAGGATCTCAGAATACTGATTAAAATAATGTACACAAACAACCATTAACAATGTCTGTACTGTTAAGCATAAAGAACTACGTACATCCAGCACCAATGTGAAAAGTGGCTGTAAGAGAAGGTACTAAAGGCCATGATGGTTCATTCTGAATAACATTTAATATAGCATTTTCAGGGATGTATTTGCAACTAAATGACTTTTATCACATTACCTGTTCTTTTCTATCAGGGTAGCTGAACGGTATTCATACCTGTCTCTGGCCATGCAAGCATCACTCTAACATGAGGAATACAAGAGGCATCTTTAAGAAAAACAGAGTCTTGTTCAAGCGCCCTCCTCCAATAAATGAACCAAAAGCAAGCATCACACAAGAGAGAATACAGCCATGGTCAAGATCAGCCTGCACTAAAACTTCTCAGTTTATTTAAATGACCATTTGGGATAACTACTTATAATAAGCATCTGGATTTTATGTGCTGCCCCTGACACCGAGGCAGTAACGCTATGCCTGGTAAATGTGCTCAGCTCGACAGGGGGCCAGGGTTGAGGGTAATTTTAGAGTTGAGAGTTGAGCTGTTTTTAAATGAGCCACCTATACATGCTGAAAAATATCACCTAGCAAAATAAAACTACTCGTGTTAGCTTCTAAAATTACTTCATACCTACCCAAAAAGCCAACTCCAGCAACTAGTAACTAGCTACAAGCATGTTTAGCAGTCCACCTGACCATGTCTGTACTGCATGTGTGAATAAGTGTGGTTGCTTGGCAGTAATGTAATGGAGGAGCCCTGAGTAAGCAAAACCACATCTTCAGGCCAATAGGAACGCAGTGCATTTTATTAATGATCAATGACAAAATTACAGAATACTATAAACACTCAAAAATAGCTCTAACAGATGATTCCTCTGGGTGGGCAAACTTTATCTCTAGGTGGGTAATACCCATCCCAGCCCACCTGTAGACACGCCTCTGGTTTGAGAATACAAACACACACAATTATGCAGATATCATTTGATCTTTCTAAAGCTTACGATGTAATCCTTAACTCAAATCTTATCACTGTTATGAGATGACCTTGTTTTCTAAAACTAAATAGACCCTTGGACTCTCATGGCCTGACAGCATGGACAGAATACTCTCCAATACATCCAATTCACTACTGCACTAGCACTCCCTCTTGGGGTATTTCACTGGTAAATGCTGGTGAGAGTGATCAGTGCAGTTCTACAGCATAACACACCTTACTCTAAGTAGGAGATCCAACTAGTGACTCCAAAACACCTGGATTTAACACTACAGAAAATCCAGTAGTAAACAGCTATAAGACTTTATCTATTTTAGTGGATCATTATCTAGAATGTTGGGAAGTTATGCTGGGAAGGTTTATTACTATGTTGTTGTAACAAGCACATGGCCTGATAATACTGCAAATTACCCACTCTACAGAATATAAAAGGAAGAGAAGAGCGAGAGGAAAAGAGAGAAGACAAGACAAGACAAGACAAGACAAGTTTCAGAATGAAGTCTGTTGTAGCTGTGCTGGTGTTGCTGTACTGTGCTGCTGTAATGAGCAGTAATGATCTCACTGATCAGCAGAGCATCAGAAATGAAATTCAACCCGAAGCTGAGAGAACTGAGGCCACCGTCCCCAACCAACAATCCTGCCAGCCTGACATCCACACAGTGCTGAGAGAGCTGAGCACTAAGCTTGCAGAAGTAACTGTGGAGCTGAGATACACAAAGAGCCAGATGGAGGAACTGAAGAAGCAGAATGAAGGTACAGCTATGAGATTAATATGTGGTTAATACAAACTGTAAATCTGTATGTCCTGCATGGACTGTAGCTCACGTCTTGTGCCTGTTTTGAAGTGCTCTCGGCTGAAATCAGTTTAAAAGCCAGTGAAAAACAAGTGGAAGAACTGAAGAAGCAGGGTGAAGGTAAGGCTATGTGATAAGGTAAAATAAAACAATATTAATCATACACAAATTGGCAATACTGTAATTTAATATGATCTTGCCAGTAAAGCTTATTTAAACCTCATGATTATCTCCTGAATAAACATGTCTCTTGAAACTTTAGCAGCTGAAATCAGATTAAAAGCCAATGAGAAAGAAGTGGAGGAACTGAAAAGAGAGAATGAAGGTAGGGCTGTGTGATTAAGTTACAGATAAGGCAAAATATAACCCTACATGAACTGGAATTACAGTAACTGAACACAGTTTTGCCAGTAAAACTTATTGATAGCTGATGTGCATCTGTTTTGAAGCTCTCGTGGCTGAAATCAGATTAAAAGCTGGTGAGAAAGAAGTGGAGGAACTGAAGAAGCAGAATGAAGGTAAAACATACACACTGTTCATACCGTATGACTCCAGTGTAAATATAAGAAACTCTTCATAAACACTTTCTGTATGGAATCTCAGGTCAGGCTCTGGAGCTGAGAGCTTTACAAATGAACTCAAACACCACTGAGAGCCAAGTGAGAGAGCTGAGAAGAGAGAATGAATGTAAGTGCTGTGTTTTAAGCATGTCTATTGAAATATGTTGAATTAGTAAATTTTAAGTTACCCAAAATGTTCTAAAACAGCGAAGATGCAGTTTACCAAGAAATGTCCAAGAAATTTTCATAAGTAACGTACACCTTAATGCACATCAGCAACAGCAAACAAACAATATATTAATATAACATAAAATGGTGTTTAATGTAAAATAAGAACTGAAAGAGTGAGTATGAGTGATTGTATGTTCATCTGTAGACCTTTCAGATGTAGCCAGGGTGTCTAATGTAGCCTCTAACTTCAAACTCAATTTGATGTAGAAAATAGTCATAATTCTGTGCTGTTTCTCCAGAATATAATTCCTTTGTTCAGTCTCTTAATTTGGTATCATATCTGATGCCTTGGCAGCCCCGTTGTCCTACATAGATAGTCGTACAACAGTGACTGCATTGCGAAGAAATAGTGAATGTGAAATTTGAACCTTCAGGAAACTATTTATTATTATTACCTATTTCAGATTAATTTAATTAAATGTTCTTTTTATTTCATTTGTAGCACAACATCTCTAGCCTGGGCAGGTTAAGAGAGTTCAAACTCATTGATATTCAAACTCATGATTAACCTCAAAATTGTGTAACCCCTTACATGGCCAGGACTCACCAGCAGATCTAAATACACTGCTCAAAAAAATAAAGGGAACACTTTTTAATCAGATTATAGCATCAACTCAGTTCAACTTCTGGGATATTGATCTGGTCAGTTAAGTAGTAGGGGGGTTGTTAATCAGTTTCAGCTGCTTTGGTGTTATTGAAATTGACAACAGGTGCAGTAGAGGAACAACAATGAGACACCCCCCAAAACAGGAATGGTTTAAAAGGTGGAGGTCATTGACATTTTGTCCTCCTCATCTTTTCTGACTGACTCTTCACTAGTTTTGCACTAGTACCATGGTGCGGTACCTGGACCCTACAGAGGTTGCACAGGTAGTCCAACTACTGAAGGATGGCACATCAATACGTGCCATTGCCAGAAGGTTTGCTGTGTCTCCCAGCACAGTCTTAAGAGTATGGTGGAGATTCCAGGAGACAGGCAGTTACTCTAGGAGAGCTGGACAAGGCTGTAGAAGGTCCTTAACCCCGCAGCAGGACCGGTATCTGCTCCTTTGTGCAAGGAGGAACAAGATGAGCACTGCCAGAGTCCTACTGCTGTGAATGTGTCTGACCAAACAATCAGAAACAGACTTCATGAGGGTGGCCTGAGGGCCCGACGTCCTGTAGTGGGCCCTGTGCTCACTGGCCAGCACCGTAGAGCTCGATTGGCATTTGCCACAGAACACCGGAATTGGCAGATCCACCATAGGCGCCCTGTGCTTTTCACAGATGAGAGCAGGTTTCACCTGAGCACATGTGACAGACGTGACAGGGTCTGGAGACGCCGTGGAGAATGTTATGCCGCCTGCAACATCATTCAGCATGACCGGTATGGTGGTGGGTTAGTGATGGTCTCGGGAGGCATATCCCTGGAAGGACGCACAGACCTCTACAGGCTAGACCACGGCACCCTGACTGCTGTTAGGTATCAGGATGAAATCCTTGGACCTGTTGTCAGACCCTACGCTGGTGCAGTGGGTCCTGGGTTCCTCCTGGTGCACGACAATTCCCGGCCTCATGTGGCGAGAGTATGCAGGTAGTTCTTGGAGGATGAAGGAATTGATACCATTGACTGGCCCTCCGGCTCGCCTGACCTAAATCCAATAGAACACCTCTGGGACCTTATGTTTCGGTCCATCCGATGCCGCCAGGTTGCACTTCAGACTGTCCCGGAGCTCAGTGATGCCCTGGTCCAGATCTGGGAGGAGATCCCCCAGGACACCATCCGCCGTCTCATTAGGAGCATGCCCTGACGTTGCATACAAGCATGTGGGGGCCATACAAACTACTGAGTACCATTTTGAGTTGCTGCAATGGAATTTCGGTTAAATGGACTAGCCTGCTGCATCATTTTTTCGCTTTGATTTTCAGGGTGTCTTTGAATTCAACCCTCTGTAGGGTGATCATTTTCATTTCCATCAAACGAACTGGCATCCTTTCGTTCCTAACACATTACCCGGTCCATATGAGGAAGATATTCTGCATGATTTTTTTCCCCATTGAGATCTGATGTGTTTTCAAAGTGTTCCCTTTATTTTTTGAGCAGTTTATATACTACACACTTCACTTTTGGGGGGAGTGGCGGTGGTTTGTTGAGCAATAAACAGAAAGATGTTGCAATGTTTGTTGTTCTCAATCTGAGGCAATGCTTTGGAGTGTGGAAAACAACATACTTTAAGGGACAGATATATTATCAAACAGCCAGATTAATTTTTTTACCCGCAAACTGGAGATTTCATTCAAATGCACCGACAATTAACGGTAGAGCAGTACCAGGAACACACTGTGTCAGCCAGCACCAGACTGGGTGCAACTGTAGCCAGATTCACATAGTCTCTAATCTGTGGTTATTTTCTTATTCCAGTTTCAGCAGCATCTCAAATAGCGCAGCAGTTACACACTAGCACCGACCAGGCATCTGATGCTTACAATGGTTACTCTGCATTAAGAGTCATTGTAAATAAGTGAATATAATTCTACATTCAGGCAACACTAACATATCTACAGTCATGGGAGAGCAGAATGTAAATTGATTCTAAAGTGGTGTTACCTCAGGAGATGCCTTGGGAATTCTCCCCACATCCACTCCAGGTGGTAATGTTTTCTATGAAGCATTCCGCATACACATATGACAGTGTAGATTAAGCAATGTTAAATGCCCACAAAACTTCCGAAATGGAATGTGCCATCAGTCTGGCATCCACTATCATGCCTCATTCAAACTCAATAATTCACAAGGCCTTGCCTTGAGTAGAATGGCAAGGATGGCAACGGTGTTCAACATCACTCAACACAGGTTTACATACTGCTATCCCATGACTTACGGTACTGTATAGACTATTACATTAAATAAGCTTAATATGAAGCCAGAGGAAAAAACAATCACAAGGAGCTCTCTGGGCTTTCCTAACCACACGGTCAAATCTACATATTAACATCACAGGAACATGAGTGCTGATCTCTGCCCTCTCTCTGTTATATAATCCTGTCACACTCATGATTATTATTTTAATCTCCCGTCACAGACAAAATAGCCTTTTCAGCATCGCTTTCTACTGACAACAACTCGAGGACTACTGGACCCTTCGACACTGATTTCACACTGAAGTACACCAACGTCTTCGTGAACACTGGCAAAGCCTACAGTTCAAACACAGGTAACGTTCACCACTGCACAATAAAACAAATGACACGTTAAAAACATTATCCATAATGTGATTCCAATATTCTGTATCAATTTTAATTCTTGTAAATTCTAAAAAGAGTTTCACAAAGGGAAGTTTAAAAACGTCTAAAAATTATTAAAATTAAAGGGACACTAAAAGACTCCTAAAAAGACCTGCAACACCTGGTGCACCAGTAAACTGTCTCCGTTAGATAAACAGTACTGAATGGTTTCATCTTGAGAAAGAGGAGCTGCACTCTACACGTGTTTCTGTCCACTCCTTCACTGTGAGAAGACAACTCAGCACTGTGGGTCTGAAAAGATGTGTAGCAGAGAACAAAGAAGCTGCCTCTATTCTAAGAACAATGAACAGAACATCCAAAACTCCCAAAACAGAGCACCTGAAACCCCTAAAACATGACAGCAAGTCTTCTGAAAAGAATGAAAGCTGTACAATAAACACTGAAAAAGATTTTACATTTAGCTGTTGATGTTTCTGTGTACATTTCTGCTTTTTTCTGATGCTGGAAAAATGAATAACCTGTACTTAATGAGCAAGTTGATTGTATAGTAGATAACTGAAGCATGGTTTCTGACTCTGGAATACACTGTAGATATTATTTGGGGTGTTTATTAAATACCTCTGATGTTTGTTCTGCTACAGGTATCTTCACAGCACCTGTCAGAGGAGTCTACACGTTCAAATTCTCCATTACTGGATATGGTAGTACTTCAATTCCTGTTGGAGCCCGGCTGTTTAACAACGGAGGACCTGTGGTGATTGCTTTCTGTCAACAACCCAGCCACAGACTGAGCACAACCAATGGAGCATCTCTGCTGTTGGAAGTGGGAGATGTGGTCTATGTACA
>JAVGWN010003802.1:0-10053 GCA_034552555.1 Semaprochilodus insignis | reverse complement strand
AAATATATCTCACTTCGCAAGGAGGCAAGAAATATATACAAGAAATACAAATATAACTGTAGACCTGTAGAAAGACAGTGCAATGGTAATAAATAAATGTGCATGAATGTGCAAGGGGCACGGTTATATGCTATAATATGCTGAAAATGACCAAAAATTAAGTTTTAAGTTTTAAGTTTTAAGATTCCAGTTTGAGCTTGTTTATGAAACTCTGGGGTGGATGGTCTGGTATAAACTGCACTCTGGTGTGCAAAACCGTATATAATAACATGTAAAAACTGCAAACTTGCATTTTTCTTCAGTTTGTCTGCTCCAAGATGAAACACGCACCTGCGCTACATTATTCAAGCCTGTCGGCTGATCGATTAAAGCTGAACTCCACCATAAAACTACCTTCTTTTAGGCATTCTAACTTACTACTTCATTTAAAGACAAACATGAAATGTTCTTTAAACGTTTTGGGTAGGGATTCTTGATGACCGTTAAGTCATATCGGTGTCAGCAGATGTTCCTAGTATTTGATGGAAACTGATACTGGATGATATATTTTGTACTCCAGGGGAGCAGAATGTTTAGGTGATGCTGCACTACTGTGCTGTTAGAGATGCACCGGAAGTAGTCTAAAGTCTTTCGCTTTTCAAACAAAGGATACATACAAAGGTGAAGAATTTGGCTTAAAAAGAGCTGAAGAATAAACGGAGTCAATATATAACATGCAACCAATAATTTGAATGGTAATACAAATGGAAAACAGTGATTATATAAACAAAACAAATAATATACACTCATCATCAAAAGAATAGCTGAACCCAGAGGGAAGTGTGGGATTGGGAGGGAAGATGAAGGTTACCAGGAACAATAAACTATGATACATTTGGACTGATATGGACAATATTTATTGAGCTACACATACAGAAGTAGCTAACGCAACCTGCCAGACGTCTCGGCATGGAGTTGTAGAGGTTCCTAATGGTGTCCTGTGATATTCCGTCCCATGCAGCTTGAATATTCTCACACAGTTCCTGCAGATGGTGCAGTAGGTGTGGAGGTGGAGTGACACCAGGCCTTCTGGATGTGTGACATCATTGGTCGTTTCCACCAAGACAAAGCGGGACTCGTCACTGAAGTTGACCCGCTGCCATTCTGGAACGACACCACTGCAGTCTTTGGTGATGTTGATGTGGTGTTAAGGACAGTCGTGGTAACGGTCTGTGTGCATGTATTCCTGCGTCGTGCAGTCGTCTGCCAATGGTGCTGCACTAACAGGATGACTCATGGAGGGAATCACTGCTCGCTGAATGTCTGTAATCGTGGCTGTTGGGTCAGTCAGGGAGAGCGATAAGACCCGTCCTTGCTTATGTCCCATGTGCAACCGAGCAAGAAACTTCAGGAATCGTTCGTATGTCTCACAACGTCAAACCTACCCGGGTTGGCTCCTTCTGCGTGCAACTATCTGTTTGACGATGAGCGTATATGAAATAACCTTTTCTTGGGTTCCTGGCCGAGTCGCTCCTAAATTCCGGCTTCAGTATTTTACTGTGGAATTAGATTACGGTCTTATTTCTACATTTTATTAAGGTTTATATTGTGACATCATAAGCTCATAATTCCCATACAGCGCATCTCCGGTTATGGGTAGATATAACAGGATGTTTTGCTACTGCTAACATGCATGTGATCACGGCAATGGTGGTCAGAGAAGCTGACCATGACTGAAGAGATCATGGACTTAATCCCACCTTAAGGCCGCTGGCACTGTGCTCCTGAGAAAGGCACTAATCCCTGTGTTGTTGGAGCGAAGCTCGTTCAAGCGAATGTAAGACACTTTAGATAAAGTGTGAATGAGGCCAACAGGAGTCTTCAGAGACCCCAGAAACATTTTTGTGCATTTGTATTTTTACACACACTGGAAGTAGGTGCATCTTGGGTGTATTCACTGTCTACAGACCCTGTGACCGGAATTTGCGCTTTATCTACAACATTAATAACAACTTCAGCTAATATAATGCAGCAGAATAATACAATCTAAGAATATGCCTGCCAATATAATAATAAAATAGTAATGTAGATTACTGTAATTAGACTATTAGAACTCATCTACTGAACATTTGGACCAAATCCCTTATTTGTGCCTTAATAATGTATTTGTGTACCGACACATTCCCAGTAGCTGTAGAGAAACCCCCACCCCCGCTGCTCACCGATGCGGGCGATGGGCACTCCGGCCTGCAGCACCTGAACCGTGCTGTCTACCGCAGCCTGGACGGAGGGGAAGGAGCACACAGCGGACACCATGCTCTCCGGGATGCCGTACAGCCTCAGAGTCGCCTTCGTCAGGATACCCAGAGTTCCCTCCGAACCCACAAACAGGTTGGTGAGGTTATAGCCAGCTGAAGTCTTCCTGCAGGCGGAGAAAGAAGGTGCTGTCCTTTAAGGGGGATCCCACTAATAATCCAGAATGTCTGCATAATTAAACGGTTAAGATCCAATCAAAGTCAATCAGACTGCTCTGCACCAAGAAGCTTCTCTATCAGCTGAACGGGTTAAGGTTTCCCGTGTGAGGCTATGGCAACGTACCTTGGTCGGCGGCCCCTGCCTGCCGTGTGGAACACGCTGCCGTCCGCCAGCACCACCTCCAGGTTCAGGACGTTCTCGCGCATGGTGCCGTAGCGGACCGCGTTAGTGCCGGACGCGCTGGTGGCCGCCATTCCACAGAGAGACGCATCAGCACCCGGGTCTGAAAACACACACAACGTACATACCTCCATCTGCATCCTTCCTGCTGCGCTTACAGTGATCCAGTCACAGCATGATCCATTTAAAGCACATCTACCTTTGTTCAGTTAAGTCCTGCATCCCAGTGCCATGGAGGGTATAAAGGCTTCTACTCCACCGATTAGCACAGTGCTAACTACACACAGACTTTCCTCAAACCTTTGTAGGTAGTTGACTTGATTATGAGGTTTCTGACACTGGATGGCAGTTTTTAATACCGCAGTACAGACGAACAACATGCAAGCCCGGAGTTCCCTGAACCAAGAGCTCTCTTGCGCTCAGTGCCGACTAAACCTGTTCTGGATAGTTCTCCAGACACAGCTTAATCCTAGTCCAGTGCTGAAAAGATGCTGGAAGGGGAGTCTATGCTTGCTGAGCCTAGCCATGCTAGGGCCTGTCAGTATTGTAGTGGAACTCACCTACAGGAAACCACAGCCCTGTGTCCCTCAGGTAGGAGTTCAGGGCTTTCCGGGTGACCCCTGGCTCCACGGTCACATCAAAATCCTCCTGGTGAAGGTCCAGCACCTTGTCCATATTCCTCAGACTGAAACACACTCCACCCTCAGAGACACACATTCACTTCCCTCCTTCAGCTGCATGACAAATCAGACCATTTGATACCCAATATGATTCTACACATCTACAATCACTGACTCCACTCTCAGAGTGACACTGTGCTAATAGATGTACATATTGTAACGCTCTGTTCTGGCACTTATGCTGAAATTAAACTTTCTTCTCTCTACGTATGAACGCTGGCGCTACATTACAACGCTAGTGCACTTCTGCTGTGTTTAACTCTGTATTCTTCTTTCTAGGTATCAGCACTGGCCCTTGTTCGGGCACCGTCTGAGCTCAATGGGAGTTTCAGACTCTAACCTTCTTGTACTAGCTAGGAAACATTCTCTGGTGGAACTCTAAGCACGGTTGTAAGTCGCTCTGGATAAGAGTGTCTGCTAAATGCCTTAAATGTAAATGTAAATGCTCATAATCATACATAATATGGACAAATCTGCGCGTGTGTTTCAATGAATAAACTCCTTTGACCGTGTGATTCACTCCAGCCCTGGCATTATGGGAGCGTGGGGCGCAGCATACCGGCCAACATTCCTTTTCGTGGGAGTCTCCCTATTTTTAATTTGTCTCTGTATCTGAGAAACCAAACAGCATTACTTCTCAGTCTAATAATTACTAATGTGTTACTTCGGTGATACAGGCAGTGGAGCAGGGGTGTACAGTCCCATTCACAAAGGGCCACCTGATTGGCTGTTTGATGAGCACCCAGCTCAGCTCACAAAGGGCCTGAAAGATCCATACGCAAGACAGGACAGCTCCTGAACTCTCACTCACTTTCAGAGCCCCTACGCCACCCTCTAGGCCAGTTCCTGTGCCAAAGGGAATGATGGGTAATTGGTGTTGGTGGCAGATTTTGGCCAGGGCGCTGACCTCCTCGACACAGCGGGGGAACACCACGACATCCGGGGGTCGACACCTGACACGACAGAACGAAATGCGGTTAACAGGGTAGAACTAGTGCAACTGCTGCAAAACTGACCTCTCAGGCAGACCTCTGAAGTCAAGCATCCTTGTGTAGCGGCCGTAATGCCCATATCAGAAACTCCGGGTCTCAGCTCATTTAGCTGTTACACCCTGTGGTAAACTAGAATGTTCCCAAGCTGACACACATGCAAACTAACACTGTTTTTTTACACACAGTGTACTGACATCATAAGACAACCTCACCAAAATACCCCAGACAAACCAGAAAGCTTTGTCAGACATGATGGTTTAGAGGCTTTGGCGGTAAGAATAATAGTGTGAAGAAGCGTTAGCTTGCTTGTAGAATGCACGTAGCATGCTCAATTCAGAGGATCCAGGGACACTCATGAGAGACACTCCCTCAGAGCAAGAGGAAGAACCCTTAAGAGGAACCAAAACTCAAAGCGGGAGCCCATCCTCCTTTGGTCCACACCGCATAGGTAAACAAGCACAACAGCAATATTAAAAAGATCAGAATGTACAGTTATATGCAGTACTGAATAGAGAATAACCAATAATAGGAACAAGGAGAAACAGACCAGAAAGTCTGAATGAAACTCAGTCACTGTTACCAGTGAAACCAGTGACCACTGTAAGGAGTTCATCACAGTTCAGCATCAGACCGCACAGGATGGGCAGCAGCTCCGCATCAGACCGCACGGGATGGGCAGCAGTTCCGCATCAGACCACGCAGGATGGGCAGCAGTCCAACCATTTATTTTTGCCATAGAGAAGACTGCTATAGCCCCAGAGTTCCTAACATGGGCATGACCCTGAGTACAGAATGATGACATGACTTCAGAGATCTATAGGAACAGGACTGTGTAAGAAGTCTCACTTGTGCACAGACTCGTCCCTCCCATGCTGTTCCCTGACCGCTTCACCCAGGCTTACACCTTCATCCCCGCTGACCGAGCGGAACGCTGCTATCGCCTGCTCAAGGGCTCCACTCTGCAGGAAATAAGAGAGGTTAGGATAGCAGAAAATCACAACTCCAGCTCTACAGTCCTGTACTTATCAATCAAAAACCAAACATCACGCAGCACCTGGTTCAGGTGTGCTGATAACCTGAGGTGGCCAGTATGATGCTTTGTTATTGAATTGTGAATCACAGTAGGCTTTTCTGAGTACATGATGGGCGTCATCATGACTTTCAAGCACATGAGCACAAGGGCATGGAACATCAAAAAAAATCTAAGACCAATTATAGAGAGCCCGCAAACGACAAGAACCGGCGCAGAGCGTACGAAGTTCATAGTAACAGGCAGCTGATTAGATGGTGCCCATTAGTCATTATCTTATTTATGCGTACTGATTTTATCAATGGTGATTCGGGACTGGTGAATGGTGGCACTCAGTCTGGGACCATAAAGGTCATGATAATACAGCTTTCTGCAGTAATAAGCTGGCACAAAGCCAACAGACATTTAAGGCCTGTAGAAAGTCTACCGTTACTCATTAGACGCTTGTAGCAGATACTCAGATATGTCACCTTGTCTGATAGAGGTTTACATTGACTCCTTCAATTAAGACTAGCAATAGAGACTGGCCACTGCTGTCCATTTCTCACAGCTGACTGAAAGGATTTGGCTGCTTCTCAGTCTTTGATGCAGTCTGTGATGTTTGAAAGACAAAAGTGACCTTTTTCCCCCATTGGAAATCAAAATATTCCCATTATTCTAATTATCATAGTGGTTAATCTGATGCGTTAGGCTTTCAGTTCAGCTGGTAAAGGCCTAATAAACTGAGGAGCTAGCTGGGCTGCATCCACCTGGATACCACAGAGAACAAACATCCTGACTGGACATCTTTGTCTCTTCCCAGGAATTCTTTGAAGATGGCTTCTTTTTCTGGTGGCCTGGTAGCGCAGTGGTAGCGCCATCACCTCGATTCCTGGCTCGGACATCCGGGGTCCTTTCTGTTTGCATGTTCTCCCTGTGTCTATGTGGGTTTCCTCCCACAGTTCAAAGACAACACAGCCAGGTGAATTGGAGATGCCAAATTACCCCCTAGGTGTGAATGTGTTTGAGTGAATGCGTATGTCTGGGTATGTCTGCCCTGCGATGGATTGGCAGCCTGTCAACTCTACAGCCTGCCAGCACTACCGCAACCCAGAAGGATAAGCAGGTCAGAAATGAATGAATGTTCAGGATAAGGAGTGGACAGGAGTGGAGTTGACCACGTAATGTGCAAGATAGGGGGACCAGAATGTGTCCAGAATGGTTTATATCATCATCATCATCTAATTCAGATTAAATCTACAGTCCTTTCACTGGCCATCAACCTCATGTTTCTATATTCTAACTGACCAAGATCAGGGAGGAATTCAGACAGGACCATACCTCAGTCCATAAGCATACTCTTACCTGTGCAAGGATGTGCCATTACCAGCAAACAGAATACAACAGTGGAAGATAGGAACTGATCTGATTTTGGGGTATTACAAATAAGGGTGTGTGATATGGCAGAAATATGACATCAGAAACCATCAAATAAGTTCAGATCAGCCAAAACACTACAGCTACCTCACAGTATGTGCACTCCTTATCCATGTCATCAGCTCCACTGACCATATAGGGGCACTCTGTAGTTCTACAGTTCCAGACTGTAGTCCATCTGTTTCTCTGTANTGTGTTGTGCTGGTGTGAGTGGATCAGACACAGCAGTGCTTCTGGACACCTCACTGCTGAGTCACTGCTGAACTGAGAATCGTCCACCAGCCAAAAGTATCCAGCCAACAGTGTTGTGTGGGCAGCGCCCTGTGACCACTGATGAAGGACTAGAGGATGACCAACACTGCACTGTGCAGCAGCAGATGAGCTATCGTCTCTGACTCTACATCTACAAGGTGGAGCAGCAAGGTAGGAGTGTCTAACAGAGTGGACAGTGAGTGGACACAGTGTTTAAACACTCCAGCAGCACTGCTGTGTCTAATCCACTCACACCAGCACAACACACACTAACACACCACCACCACGTCAGTGTCACTGGAGTGCTGAGAATGATCCACCACCCACATAATACCTGCTCTGTGGTGGTCCTGTGGGGGTCCTGACCATTGAAGAACAGGGTGATAAAGTATACAGAGAAACAGATGGACTACAGGTGGTTTTAATGTTATGGCTATTTAAACAGGTTATGAGGCTGTGAACAATGAACACAGAGACCGACTGTGACTGCCGCGGTGGGATATTACACAGGGTTAACTGGCTGCCATGTGATCAAGGTTTGTGGCAGTTAATGATGTGACTTTTCAATGAAAAAGTAAAAAACTCTGTTCTAGAGAAATGAATGAGTCAGAATCGTTCACAGTGGTGGTGAATGGAACAAGACATCCACCCCTACATAAACAACCGCACCGGAAGTTATTATGTGGAATGGTTATGAATACGCTGCCTGATGTCTGAGATATGATGGCTTTGTGATAAGGTTTTGGTTTAAAGTGCATCTTAATCCATTCACAGAGGGAGGAGGAGTACGTGGAGGGAGCTGTGGAGCAAAATAGCGCCCAAAGAACGAAGCTTAGTCAACTGTGGTTTGGGATAAAGTAAATAGACTGGCTATATTTGTGTTGTAGACATGATGATCCCTGGTTTGCATCACCACCACCACCACCACCACCACCACCGTAAGCTTCCTTACACATGAACCATTTCCCAGTAAACCCACTCAGAATGGATCTATTCTCATCCATCATGACTGGACCGTTCAGGACTTTTGACACACTGGTGGAGTTCCCCTTTAAGCAACAGAAACAATACAAGTGGCCCTCAGACACCACGCTCTCTTTCCGTGCACTGACCTTCTTTTATTACCGCTAAAGAAAATGAAACTAGACAACACCAGCTGTCAGTCCACCCTGCCTGGCCTGACCTGGCCTGATCTGATCTATCATGCTCTGATTCCCAGTATGAGCTCTTACTCTGTGGCTGTAGCGCCTCCTGTCCGCTCCTGCAGGCTGTAACGGAGGTTTAATCCGCAGAGCTGCTCTGAGCAGAGCGCTGGCCATGAGTCCACAGCTGAAACCCCAAACTATCAGACAACAGACACTACCTACGCTCGGCCCTCCTCACCGAGCACAGCGCACATGTACTTCCGGGATCAACGTGACGTCGCCACGCCGCTTCTGCCTTAAACCCCGACCCCGTGGGCTGCAGGGCGTGTTCCAATTGGCTCTCTAGTGGACTCACTGCGCACTACGCAGGCCTTCAGTTGTTTACATGCGTAGCAGAGTGTGTGGAGCCGAGGTGGCCATGCACACCATGGAGTGTTCAGGTCCAACATACCTTTAATAGTCAGATGCTCCTAAAAGGACTTTGTCCATGACCTGGAGCATGTGTGTTAGATTAGGGGTGGAGCTATAACAATATCTAACTACATACTCTAAATACTATATACTACACTATATATATTAGGGGTGGAGCTAAACTATATACTCTATATACTATATACTACACTATATATATTGGGGTGGAGCTAAACTATATATACTATATACTACACTATATATATTAGGGTGGAGCTAAACTATATACTCTATATACTATATACTACACTATATATATTGGGGTGGAGCTAAACTATATATATAGCACTGTCCCAGTGAACACATACTACACGAGTACATGCTATCGGCCATGCGCGCCACCAGGGCTTCCTCTGGCAGCATCCTCCTCCCCAGAGCAGCGCATCTCCGTGCAGCTCGTGGCGTCAGTCCCCGTGGTACTCAAGGTACCGCTCTCCGTTTCCTCTGCCCACCTGTCCTGCACACGCACGTGAAAGGGCTGCATGTGTCAGATGTAGCGCCGACACTCGGCCGTGATCTAACACTGCAACGCACAGGCTACAGTAAACGGCACCAGGCTCTGCCCGGAACAGGAAGAATAATAAAGTACAGAGACAAAATATAACAACTCGTTATTCTAGACAGCAAGGGAAGACATCTAGAACAGAATAGAATATAATAGAATAGAATAGAATAGAATAGAATAGAATAGAATGACTTTCTACGAGTTCATTTAAGGGATGTAAGTATTAGAAACCGCCATATTGACTGTGTTCCTCTCATCTTTCCCTTGGTGAGTAGTAGTTGTACTGAGACGGTCCACTAGGTGGAGCTATTACACCACCTATTGGTTAGATTAACAGTGTTCAGCAGACAAGGGCCTTTAAACCACCACAGACACTGTATTACTGTAGACACTGTATTTCTTGTATTCATTTATTTTAATTTATTTGATATGAATATTTTAAACTCCTCTGTCTTTCTTCTCACACTTTTCTTGAGTCACTTCACAAAACATGACCAAATAAAAATTTCCCCATGTGACCAAATAAATACTGCTCCTCCGGCATTGGCAGGCCATAATAAGGCTGCTGGCAGTCTGTAAAGGTGGAGGAAGATCAGAACTTACATACAAACCCAAACAGATGGTAGTAAGTGAACTGCAGGAGCCCATGTGGTGGTGACCACGTGAGCTTTGGGCTCCAGACTAGGAATCATAAACAGAGCTGCACTGACGCGGGTGCTGTTTTCATCAAAGCCATATGTTCTGCACTACTGTTACACAATACTCTATTCTATTGTATTCTATTCTATTCTATTCGGTTCTATTCGGTTCTATTCTATTCTATGTGCACACCTATTCTATGTTGTAGGTGTGTGACTGTAAGTGTGTATGAACACATTCTGTTCTATTCTGTGTGTACACATCTATTCTATTCTATTCTATTCTATTC
>JAVGWN010003801.1:0-10054 GCA_034552555.1 Semaprochilodus insignis | reverse complement strand
ATAATATAATATAATATAATATAATATAATATAATATAATATTCTAAAGAGTTTAATTCCAAAATGCTGTATATTCTGTTTATTTTTTCTTTAATAAACATTGTGTTAAGTATATCATTACACCAATATTTAACATACATACACCACATATCATAAAAAACAACAACAACAAAACAAACAATACAAAACCCCAATCCCACCCTTCATCTGCTAGGTCTGCCAAGTGCTCATGCACAATGAGTTAGCCATCCTCTAGCCCTTAATAAGTGGTCGGTTTCTGACCACAGAACCACTCTTGGCTGCTTCTTGGGTGGTGGCCCAATTTTAGCCTCAGAGCCTGAAAGAAATAACAGACAGCACTGTTTATTATCATATCATATTATTATGCATTTAAATACATTCTCAGCAATTACTGACAAAATCTTAACATTCCTGAGAACTCTAGCACATGCTGACACTGATTAAGTAAGCTGTCATCAAATTAACATCAATTATTAGCCAAAGGAATATAATCTGAACATGCTAGTTAACAACTGGTTAGTTTGCTTGCTAACTTTGTAGCTGCTTCAATGATATTTCTGTGTGTTTTGGAGAATGCATTGTCTTTCTAGGTCAGAATGCAATAATTAAATTATTTTCATGACATTTATAAAAGTAGTTTTGTTGTATTTAGATGCTGTTGTGTTATTGTGGATGTACATGATTTTTGATAGTGAGAAGGCTGACAGTCATGCTGTCCATGTTCAAGCTGCATGGCATGGATTATCGCAGGACTCCATTAAGAACCTCTACAACTTCATGCCGAGATCTCTGGCATGCTGTGTTAGCAAACATTTGACACTTCCTTTTGGGTGCAGCTTTTCTTTTGATGATGAGTGTAAAAATGATGGCAACACTTTACATGACTCTGTAACTAGCATGAACTAATATGTTCATTAACAAGAAGCAATGCAGTAACAATGCTCAACTAATGTTAATAACTGTTACATGTTTACTTAAAGTTAGTTAGGCTTTGTAACCAACGTTAATGTATTACGTCATGTTGACTAATGCATTACTTCATGTTAGTTAGTCAGCACTTGATACCATGATGGTATTGAAAATGTCTTGATACTTTATTAGCCATTCGTGCAGACGTCCAGGTGGTTTCAAGAGTTCAGAAACCTTATACAACTGTACATACAGTAAACACAGGAAAAGTGTGTTTGCTTTGTGTCATGTTGTGTTGATGAATTAATCCATAAAAGAGTCATTTTGCCCAGTCCCTGACCAGTTCCTGGCGATCCACTTCCTGCAGAGACTGCTTCAGACTGAAGCCTAACTCACTTGGCTGGAAAATCCAGAAGCTCCTCCAGCACTTAATTAGCTCAATTACTGGACGTAAACACTGTGGGAGAGTAGACGTCCAATGGCACGTGAACATTGATCACTTCAACTCATCCCTCATGGCTCCTACTGTGCAGCACACATGTCCTTGGAAGTGCCTGCTCGGAATTTGGAGCCACCTTACTATTACTTCCTTGTTTCCCAGGCGTCCGTAGCAGCTGACTTTAATGAGGGGTTTGGGTAGCTGTTCTCTAGTGTATTAAAACCACCACATTTGACCATTAGGGTTACAATTATCTGTGTCTTTGGTGGGTAGCGGCCTCCTGAAAACCACATAGTCAGGCTCACAGGAAGAACTAATCCTCAACTGTTATTCTGAGACACTAGATAAATTTAAGCCCGCCACCTTCCGTTTCAGGGCTATAGAGCTAATCCGTAGTAGCTCAAGACCACCGTGAGAGTAGCATACTGATATCTGTGGAGGATTAAGGTGGCAGCAAAATGACATGAAAGGGTAGATTAGTGGGAGGTGCACACTGGAAAATATGCACTTATACTGAATACAAGGTCTTCTTAAAGCAATAGTTCAGCACAAAATCAAGGTTGCTTCTTTATTAATGCAGGCAATCCACTGAAGTCCTTTGAAAAGATACTGGTTTTAACAAGCCCTCCCAAGATAGCAAAATTGTTCTGGCCCAAATATGGCCCATAATTCTCATTTTCATCTTGTCCACTTGCCACATGGATTGACGGCACTTGGGCGCACCACTCCTAGTTGCAAAACGTGGGCCACATAAGCAGTAGATTATGACCACACGTCAGCCAAAAGCAGGCAAATCTGCTGTATCTGTGCCAGAAGTGGACCAGGTCTGTTTTGGAACATGTGGGTCATATGAGTTTTATGTACATGCAGTTTTTAAACATGCAGTTTGCCAGCAGGTAGCACTGCTTATATGTACCAGAAGTGAACCAAACATCTTTTGGGACATGAGGGCCATATAAGTTTTTATGTATGTGGATGACTTTTGACTCACATGCAGTTTGCCAGAAGGCAGCACTGGTGTATCTGTGTCAGAAGTGGACCAGATCTGTTTTGGGACAGGTGGGCCAAATGTATGTTTTAAATATGAGGGTCAACTTTGGCTCACTGCCGACTGACAGTGCTGACAGTGGGTCTGCAGTGCCATATCTTTGCCAGCTCAAGTGAAGGATGTTGATGAGCCCTCAGAGGGATTAGTGATGCATTATTAGAATTTTTCTGGAATCGACTATGACTCTCGACTGCTGCTGCTGCTGATGGAATCGAATCAACTCACTGACTCCTCTTCATTTTAACCAACAGAGCGTCAGATGTGATAAAGGGGGACAACAGAGATTAATCCATCCTAAACATAGTTCAAACACTTTTGAGTAGCAATATGATGAAAATGTAACTAATTCCCCAAAATGAGGAGTGAAGGCAGAAAGTGACGAACTGAGAAAATCATAGTCCGAATTCTTTGAAACTGAACTGTTTTTTGAGAGTCTTTTTCAATTCTTTGAAGAAACAATGGTGTAATGTTTTTTCTCTTTTTATGAGTTTGAAATTTGCATTCATCAGCATCTATTTAGAGTTTTCCGGTCCACCTTAACTGATGCCAGCACTTACCTTACTGGTGCGCTGGTGCTAGAATGCCACTGCAGTGCCATTTAAGGTGGAACGTAAATTTAAATAAGAAATTGGCAAAATGGAGCAAATCCCAGCTTCACACATGCTGTGAACAATACTGCTTGTTTTGATTTTCGTTCTTTGTACCTTTGCTAAAAATGGTTTATTTGAACTTCAAATCATTAATTAAAAACTCCCCTTCATTAGCTATGGTTCGAGTGAACACAAAGGTCGACTTTGGGAGCAGAACTTGCCTAGAGATCATTGTGATCTGACGCATTTCCCTTCTCAAACCTGAAAATAATGGCAGTCAAAGCTGTGCATAAATCTAAGCTGTTAACTACTTTAAAATGCTGAACATTTAAAAACATTCAATATGTTGGGCTTTAGGTTACACACTACTTCACCTGTTTTACAAGGGTGCTGATGCAACTTAATGGGTTTACTTCAGTCTCCAAATTTGTCTTGGTTGATACATTTGGGGTAAGGGGGAAATTATGTACATTTGTTTTATGACCAAACCTTTCCTGTAGTCCAGGTGCTCCAGTCTGTTCACTCAACGGTGATCTTTGAAACGCCTCTGGGCAATTATTTTCAGCCATACAAGACCAGATACCTATCTCTTTGAACAAAGAGACACCAAAATACTCAAAACTGAGGCCTGGCCACCAGAGGGCTCTATGAACAGGACGCTATCTGATGTCACCTTTATAACATTACAAGACATAGCTAGCTACCGTTAGTCAACTTTAGTCTGTACTAATATGACTGCTTGCAGCTTTTGGTTACTGTTTCTATGTGTATCAAACTTGTAAATTATACATTAAGATATTTCATATGAATAGATAATAATACTGTAAACAGTGATACATATAGGTACCCAGGCAGCAAACATGACATTTGGAGATTGCGTCTTGTCACAGAGGACAAGTTGGATAGTCATAAATGATACCTGTTTGAAATGTTGAGGGGGAACTTATTATGTTATGTATTTTCTGAATCTGTAAAAAACTGTAATGATCATCATTTCCTAGTTTTTGTGTAGCAGGTAAAGAGCATTCAGTTTTCACTCTTTTAGTTCTAACACCAGAATGAAGTGAGTGTTAAACATGTAATTTTCAGTGGGTCTGAGGGTTTGACTCTGGGACGCTGCTTCTGCAGTGATTTGTGATTCAGGCTGTTGAAGGAAGGAAGCGGACACTGTTGGTTTCTCTGGTGGCCTGCCCAGCCATCTCTTAAGTTCCTGACCACATCAAAACATGGTAAGGACAGAGAGAAAGACAGAAAGACAGAGAAACTGATAGATGGATGGATGGATTAGACTATTTGCAAATCAAGCATCAAATCAACTCATCACTGAATGTATTTGGGAAAATTTGGATCATGAGAAGCAGAAAATGCTACCAACTTCTAAGACTGAAGTTTAGAGGTATGAGAAACTGAAAGTAAGAGCAAACTGATTCTGCACAGTACTGTATACTCTATATACTGTAGTATTTAGATGCAATAATAATAAGATGAAGTACCTTTATCTATACATCACTTACCTTTCACCCACAGAACTTTAGGTGATGGTGTTTCACTAAAATGGCCAGATAGAACCTGATAGATAGATAGATAGATAGATAGATAGATAGATAGATAGATAGATAGATAGATAGATAGTGGAGGTGAATAAACAGTAAGCTGGTTAATGTGTGCCGTTATATGGACTGAACTGTACTGGTGGAGTTGCTTCAACACGTAC
This sequence comes from Semaprochilodus insignis, assembly GCA_034552555.1. NCBI lineage: Eukaryota > Metazoa > Chordata > Actinopteri > Characiformes > Prochilodontidae > Semaprochilodus > Semaprochilodus insignis. Next base: position 5,333 of record JAVGWN010003801.1, on the reverse strand, counting down.
ACCAACAACACACCTGACCAGGTGCGCACACTCATTGCTGTGTGTATGTGTGTGTGTGCGCGCGTGCAGTTGGCAGTGTGAGGTAAGGGCTAGGTGGTTTGGAGTTACAGTCTGAGCCAACCCTCAGGTTACACAGCCTCTCTCTCTCTCTCTCTCTCTCTCCCTAACACACACCAGACTGCGCCATTTGTAGGTTAGGGTGAATAGTGCTACGTCACCGAGCCTGTGTGAATAGTGGCAGAAGCCGAGTGACCGAGCGGCAGCGCGCGCTGTTGTGTAAGAGCAACAGAACCGCGAGGCGACTGAGGCGATCAGGTTGATCTACACGTGAGAGAGAGAGAGCGAGAGAGAGAGAGAGAGAGAGAGGCAGAGAAAAAGGTGAGATATAGAACGGAGTACAAAAAAGAGAAAGAGACAGAGGAAGAGAGACAAGCGGGAGAGAGAGAGAGAGACAGAGAAGATAGTGGGCACGAAGTTGGTGAGCGAGAGAGAGGGAAGAGAAAGAGAGAACGGGTGAGGGAAAGAGGAGAGAAACAGAGAAGGGGCAGGCGGGGGGCAGAGAAAGACAGAGAGAAGGGGCAGAGAGAGCAAGAGAGAAGGGGCGGGGGACAGAGACAGAGAGGGAGCCAGCGGGAGAGAAAGAAAGCAAGTGGAGAGACAGAGTGGAAGGGAGAGAGACAAGAAACATAGAGACTGAGAAAGGAGGAGAGAGAAAGGAGGAGAGAGAGCGACAGAAAGAGGGATGCATACAGGAGCTAACGTTATCCTAATAGACTACGCTGTGTGGACAGTACTGACCAGCTGTCCACTCTGGCCGCATCTGCGCTAGTGTTCGTCATCCAGCAGTAGTGGCGGTGGGGCGCCGATCAGTCCGCAGGTAAGCTGTAAATATCATAGTCCTGTTTCCCCTGAAGCATTAAATATACATACACTGGAGCTGTGTCTGCGCGCGCGTGTGTGTGCATGCGCGCTGGAGCACGCGTGTGTAGGTGGGTGCGCGCGCCTATGTGTGAGTAGGTGTATGTGTGTGTGGCGTTCAGATGTCTTCGTGACTCCGCGTGCGCAGTCGACTCGTAGCAATCAGCAGCTCGATTTCTGGCACAAAGCAGGATTAGAATGGACTATTTGGGGTTTTCTCTTTCTTCCGAAGGCTGTTCCATGCTCATAGCTCGTGTTGGACCGATGCGGTAAAAGCGCTCGAGGCCGGGCGGGAGGCGGGGAGAGCAGCGCGAGCCGCGATGACACGAGGGAGCTGACCAGTGGAGGTAAAGAGCCGCTACTCCCACAACAACCATATTTTCTGTTTTCTCAAAGGAGTACTGATGAGGGAAAGTCGGGCTGTCATCCCAGGCTCGAGTGTCACTCAAAAAACGAGGCTAGAGTCGGTTTCCTATCCACCAGCTTCTTGTTAGAATTTTCCCGTTCCACCTTAAATGGTACCGCAACCTCGGGCGCCTGTTACATTCTCGGGCGCCAGAATGTAACAGCTGCACCATTTAAGGTGGAACGGGAAGATTCGAACAAGAAGCTGGGCGAATACAAAGCTGACTTCATCCTCGTATTCTAAAAGCAGCGGGAGTTTCTGTTAGCTAAAGCTTCTTGCTAACGTCAACACTGACGACAACAAGGAGGATGGATATGGTAATGTTTATGTTAACCGTGATGCACGAATGATAACCAGGTAGCTATGCTAGCATACGTGATTTGTGGAGGCTGTCCCTCAATTTCAACCAGCATGAAGCACCAAAGTGACTGTGACAGTTTTTCCGACTCTTATTATGTATAGAAATGACAAAATAAGCCAACTACAAAGTAGCAAATTGTTTTTTTAGCAAATACTTTCTTACTTAAATGAGCAATATGTAATTTTTTTAGTTTAAAAGATTATAAAATTAACCAAAATTTTCAACGCAGCGCAGTTTCGACTAAATGTGAAAGATGTCTATGTATCGTGTTGCAGCTATACCTACTGAAGCTTTCATGCTAACCAGCTAGCTAACCCAGCCTGGCCTGTCTCGCCATACCACTTTGTACCTCAAGAGGCGATAGTGAGACACTGTAGCGTCGAGCCGAATCAGTCCAACATGAGAGTGACCCCCAGCTATAGTCCATATTCAGGAGCAAACAAAAGAAGTGATGCTGCTTTCTACCACTGGAGAGCCTCATGCCGAGGAAGAGTGTGTTTTTTACACTTTGCTCCTTTAAAGTAAACGTCAAAGTAAAGTCAATGACTCTTAAATGTCATTGCTAGGGGGCGTGGCCATGTTGATGCTGGAGGACTCCTAATGGGGGGCGTGGTCATGTACAGGCAACCATGGTATATGGTTAGCTGGTTAGCTTTATGCAGAAGGTAATGAGAAAGAGAGAAAAAAAAATAATGGAAAGTTAAAATGAATGAAATCACTTCTAAAATAAGTGAGGATTTTAGGGCGGTGAACGGCAAGGGGATGTTTAATAAAGCAAGATTTCTCAGTAGGTTGCCGAACTTGAAGGGGCGATTTGTAATATGACACAACCTGTCAAATTCGTACTCCAAACAACAGGGGCCAGTGTCTCTCCTGAAAATGTACAGTCCTTCCTCCTCCTGCTTCAATTCTCACCACTCTAGAAGAAGCATCAAAGAGTTCAGCATCAAACTTGCCAAGAGCTGAGGAGCACCAGTGTTAACTCTTTCTTTACGTTTATTTATATCTCTTCTTTTGTTTGCTGCAGAACATGGTTTCTAAGTAGTCACTTTAGCCATTGTTGAGTTTACTCCTTCATTGGCTCCCTGTCCTTGAATGATCTAACTAGGAGCCGAACCTTCAACATGATTGACAGGAGGTTCGAAAACCCTGCTGAGGCAGTGCTACTTCTTCATCTTCTCATATTGGACTGAAGGAAGACTCAACACTACAGTGACTCACTATTGCCTCTTGAGGTACAAAGTGGTGTTACAAGACTTGACTAGGCAGGGCTAGCTGGTTAGCATACTGATTTTGACAAAACTGTCAGTTCTTCACACTCTGTTAATACATTTAGTTGAATTTGTAATGTTTGTAAACATACAGTCTTAAAAATTACTCAGATAGGTCCAACGTGAGCACTCTTCAGTAAGAATACCCCTGATGTCTTCTCCTATTGCACAGGGCTTGAAATTTTGCTTGAAATTGCCTGACTGTCTAAGAAATCCTGCTTCTTGAAACATCCCTAGGACTCTCTTAACAGAAGCATGAGGGTCGGCAATGTCCAGAGGTGTGTGTGTGTGTGTGCTTGGGTGGGTGTATGTGGAGTGTTCCAAAAGGTAGAATTTCCCGGTAAGAGATAAGCTCACTTAAACCCAAATTTGATGGTCGTCCTGTAGGAATGCCCCTGAGCTCTCCAGATATGAAACAGGCTTGAGTTCTCAACCGACAGGTCCTGCTTCATGAAACGCCTCCCCGGAAGAATCCAGTTGGGTTGCAGTTAGTAAATATAAACTAACTGTAAAACTGTGAGTAGAGCTACTGCACTGGTTCTTGGCCAACTGGGAGCAGAATAGCAGCCAAAAAGCTGTTGAGACGTTTTCCACACGGCAGAATGAAAATTAAGTCAATGTGTTTGTGAATGTAGTGGTGGTGGGAAAGGGAGCGATTGCCAGCTTGGCGTGCATTCCTTTAATGTGTGTTCCTTTATAGTTGTTTTTGTTTTATTGTGGTGATATTGTGCCTCGGCTCAGTTAGATTAAGGCCATGCTTGTGTTCAGGGCCACCCGGGGAGTAAGATCTGTGGCTAAGAGCATTACAGGAGTTAGTAAGGAAAGCAACATTGTATGGAAGGTAAAAGTTTAGTGAAGGCAGGGTCTCATGTGGCCACTGACATTCTTAACAAGAATCAAGCGCCTGAATACCATCAGTGTGGACTTTGACCTCTGCTTATGTAATGACCTGGACTTGACCCTTTGTGCATGTGTGATGATGGTTTAATTACCTTGAGCTTTTTATGATAGACAAAGGTATCTTCTGACAATATTAGCATGGGAAGGTGATATTTTTCTTTACATTGCATTAAGTTACTAGCAAAAAGGAAACTGAAAAAAAGTCTGTGCCTGCTGAGACAGGCCCACAGAAAGAGAAACTATGACAGAGAATAATGTTGGGTAGTTTGAGATTTGTAGGGCTTCATCTTGCTGTGAGTTGGTGTGGTAGGCTTATGAGTTCGTAAAACACCTTTAATTCTCAAAATGACTTTCATGCAGAACTCTGCAAAAGTCACGTAAGCATGTCATTTAACCCTCTGGGGTTGAATGAGATGTTCTTGATTTTTGCATAGCTTCATAATTTTGCCTTTGGACATGATTTGATATGATAGCTATGATGTTTCATATCAAAATATTAAGAACAGTCTCAGCTCTCTCTGTAATAAGAAACCGCTGCAGCAGCTTCAGCAGCTGTAAAAGTTTTTGCATGCCATTTCACATGTGTCTCCAGCGTTGACCGAATGAATGATTTCCAACTTGTCCTTAGTGATTCCCTGAGTGTCAGTTGGATCAGTTTCACACAAAATGTAAAGAGACACATGAATTACACACAGTGACAGGCAGATCAATCACACATGTCCCAACCACTCTTTAAAGCTTCTTATCTCCGGATATGAATCATGTATGGTGTTGCGATAAGACAGAATTGAAAGGACAAAGTCTGCTCATTTAAGAAATGTTTGAACTGTATTCTGTCCTGTATTATAGCAGAGATCTTATTAGAAACACCAAGAAGCAAATTTGATGCACAGATGTGTTCAAAGACCCCAGAGGGTTAAATCCCTTTATCTTTGCAAGAACTGAGTTTGTGCAAGTAAAAACACCACATATCATTGGAATAAATGCCAAAAATCACACCCCGAGATTTGTCGCATTTTGTTACCAGCACACTTGGTTTAACATAACGACGCATTGACTATCCAAGCTACGAATACTACTGGGCTGCCACAAGGAGGTTGATTTGGAAATGGTTAAACGTACACACTGACATGCATAAAATTACTTAAGTACTGTGTGTTCTCTGATTGTTTGAATAAATATTATATTTAATGAATCTGTTTTTTGTTATTATAAACTCTGTTGCTCAAATCAAGTACTACCATAGTTTATCTAGGTACTTTTAGAAGTAGTTCCCTTACCGGACTTCAACTAGCTATTAGAGAATCTGGTGCATTTCTCTGGTGCACATCGAATTCATACTCCAAACCACAGGGGCCAGTGTCTCTCCTGAAAATGTACGGTCCTTCCTCCTCCTGCTTCAATTCTCACCAGTCTAGAAGAAGCATTGCGAGTTCAGCATCAAACTTGCCAAGAGCTGAGGAGCACCAGTGTTAAC
>JAVGWN010003800.1:0-10054 GCA_034552555.1 Semaprochilodus insignis | reverse complement strand
CTTCCACAAATGTGGTCAGCAAAATATAATGCAGGATCTTACTGATGTACAATCTGATGGAAGTTGAAGGTTTTTGAGTAATTGCAGCTGTTTAAAATATGTTGCACAACTACTAGACACATTTCACCAGACAAAATAGCCGGGTTATTTATTTCCCAAGAAATTAAAAGCTATCCCAATCCAGATGTGTCCAGAGTGAAGAACAACTGCAACTATAAAATCACAATCACATGGAATTGGGCAGCTTTTGGAGCTAGGCTGCTGATGAGCAAGGTGTGCTGCTGAAAAATCATGAAACCAGATCTGCTGCACATATTTTATCAGGCAAAACATATTGCTTTTGAGGAATCGCAGTTGTTTTACTGGGCGGGGGGGGGGGGGGGGGGAAATCAGGCACAATCAATTGGAATCAGGCTGCCCATGAGGAATCACAGCTGTTCAGATGGGCAACGTGTGTCATCACTTCCATTCTTGCTACAGGATAAAAAAGGGATTCCACTGCAGACGTGTTCAAAAGGTTGAACAGCTGTGAATTTGCCTGTCAAAACACACTGGACAAAACAATCAAGTACAATCAAATGGCAAAACGGAATCAAACTGTTTTAATGGGCGAAGTGTGTTGTGTTATGAAAAAAAACGATGCACGCATTTTGCCAGTCAAAAGATGTTGCCTTACAGGTATCACGTCAGGTCTTCCTTCAGGATAGGCAGGGAACCCACTTCAGATAGGAAGCGGGTCCTTTCCTGTGCCCTTTTGTATTTGAGTACCTTTAAAAAAGATCAGCACTGAGCTGAGCTTGAACCCACCTTCCCCTCCCCCCCGTCCACCTTGGATCTCTAAACTTTGATTTCAAAGGGCCTTGCAGGCATTCTTTTCCTGGCTCTCCATTTCAGTGATGAAATGAGATGGTGTTTATGTGCTCTGGCGTCTGTGTCGGGAGGCCAGGGGGACTGAGCCAGAAGCCAGGAGCAGCTTTTGCTCCCACCGAAACACAAGGCTGCTTTCTGCCGTGGAGGCAATCAGCAGACAGGTACACTTTCCACTTACATGACCTTGCGAAAGCCTCTGCCTCTGCGAGATGCGTTTTGAAGCCCTTGCCTGATTCCCTCGGCTTAAATAAAACATGCAGGGGAGCGCCGGAGGGGTGGGGGGGTTGAAGGGTTCTGAGCCGGGGATACTGGGAAGCAAAAAAAAAAAAAAAGGTGTCTGTCAGGGAGATAACAAGCTGGCCCTAGCGTAGTGCTAATTGGTCATTGCGTACGTATACGCAGAGAATATTTATCACTCCTGCCGGCTTGTGGCAAGACCCACAGCATCGCAAGTTTTTCCCCTTGAACAGTTTTGCCTCCTGCAAGCTGTGCGGAGATCTGCAATGAGATAATGAGAAATGGAAGTAGTGGGGAAACGCCGGGCGGCAGGCCTGTAGGGTTAAGACTTCCTAACAAGCGCACGGCTTATGCTACATCAGGACCTTGACACGCACACTCATTACCGATAACACTCTCACAAGTTGTGCCTTCTGCACAAGTCCCAGGCAGGTATTGGACACACAGAGGAGATGCCAAATCACTTATTTACTTTGATCAAACTATGGCCAAATTTAAAAAGATTCAACATTCAGTTAGCATTTACAGGCCAAATAAAGTCTTACCTAAGCAGCTGAGGGTCTCCTGAAAATGACAATACATGGCATATGCGACTGTCTCATTTTAATACTGTGGCATCAGCGTAGAAGAAAACGACGTAGGGAACATAGCACTGTAAACGTATCCTTTTTTATTTAACACAGCAGCAGGGGAGTACCGCCGCTCAGCGCTAACTGAGCAGCTGAGATAGCAGACAGGTCACTTCCAACCTGACATCTCTATTTGACAGTAGGCACTAACACTGACTACCCCACAGACCTACACAGCAAAGCAAGAACACATGTGCACATATTTACTCTAACAACAACAACTTACTTACATTGTATAAAGTGTTCATTCATGCCCGTCCACAGCTTCAACAGTCTCCAGGCTAGCTGCTTCCTGACAGAGCGCTGCGGCACTCACAGTGCAGCTGTCTACCAGGCCTGCTTGCCTGCCTTAGGGGCAAGGGAGTAATAGTAACAGTAGCTAGGGCATAATAGTCCTGTGCATGCACAGGTTAACCAGTGCTTCACAAAAGTGGTTGAACTCAAGGTACAAAGAGCATACACTGTGGCCCTAGTAAGGGTCCAGTACAGTCGGGCACTGTTTGCGGCCACCTGGGAATACATGCTGTTGCCGAGTTGTACGTAGTTTTTTTAAAGAGAAGAAATGTTTATGTTGGGCTGTTTTAGCCTCATTAACACAAGTATGTCCACACTGAAAAGCCTAATAACGAGTGGAGTTATGGGTTTTCCAGAGAAGGCTGTGTTTTCAACTGTTAGCAGTATAGAGGCCATGTTTCTTCTCACTGTGTTTGTTCGTGTTTTCAGCAAATTCAAAATAAAGCTGTGTCATGGACTGTAAACTTGAGCCATCTAGGTTTCTCCCAAGGACCCCGAAGATGAAAGTATTTAGTGACTCACTATCACCTCTTGATGTACAAGGTGGCATTACGAGAGAGGACAGGCCGGGGCTAGCTGGTTAGCATGCTAACTTCAGTAGTTATTCCTTCACATTCTGTCGATAATTTGAGTTAATTTTGGAAGGTTTTAAACTAAAAATATTACATATGGCTCCTTAAAACCATTTAAAACATTTGCTCATTTTAGATATGGTGATGAAAAAGCAGCATGAGTGTTTGATCCTGTTTCATTGAAAAACATTGTTGTTAAAGTATCCAGTGTTAGGACCGAGGAGGGTACGGCTGGACATCAATGCTAATCCCACAGCTTCCAATGCTCCACAGTGAGAAAGAAAGAGGAACAAACGAGGGTATGAACGCAGCACAGAGACACTCAGATCAGATCAGCTTTTGCGGCACTGAACCTGAGGCACAGCACCGAAACAAAACAAAACCCAGACAAGCCAACTCAGACGAATTGAACACAGTTCAACTGTTTCACCAACAGAAATTAAGGTGAACCTCCGTGAGCAAAACTGCCGTTCCAACATTATTATGAAACAGCTTCAATTTTCCTGTGGCTGATTTGGAAATCAGAGCATTTTAGATTCAGAAAAGCATTGCAGTGTCCGGCATTAGGAGAGAAGCACACCTATCTCTTAAAAGGGGATACATCAGCAGTTCCTCGGTTCCAATATGTACTAAACAAGCTTATCCAACAGTTCACACTGGGTAAAAAAAAAAACTAATTAAAAAGCCTTCGAAGAACAAAGACTAAGAGCTACAGAGCTTTTAGGGGGGAAAACGCAATTAGAGCGCACGCGAGCCGTTATCAGAGCGGTTGAAAAGGTCAGAACATGTCACGGATTTAATGCTGAGACGACAGACACAGAAGACTCGCCCGCCGGGGGCTTTAGGGACACGCTTTCTTTATTTTTGTTCCTCAAAGTCCTGCTTTTTTCAGGTTTTCCTCTTCAAACCTCCAAGTTCAAAGCTATTCATGTACTTGTCAAGCACACTGACTCTCTCTCCTCATCATTCTCTTACCTGGAACACCACATGTCTGTACGCCACACTTTTAATAATCCCATTTTATTTTAATAAGTTTTATTGTGTTGTATTCAGGCATGCATCTGTAAAAGCATTGTGCAGTAACTCTGTTTATTCAGAGTGGTTTGGTGTGAAATGGTTGATTGTATACACTCAAATGTCTTTAATTCAATGGTGATGATGGGAACCAGGGGTCACTGTGTCTGCAACACAAATATAGTAATTTTGTTTGCTATCCAGAACCACCAGTGAACCTACAAGTGTCTTCTGAGTTTTTATGTGATATGGTAATGATGGTACATTAAAGATGAAACCACTCTGAACCACTTCATTTAGATCTTAACCTCTTAATTATGCAGAGAAAATAGAAGAATTCCCTTTTAATATAAGCCAGGCCTAGTGCAATTCATTTTGGGACATGTGTATGGCACATTAATTTTATTTATTGTACCATCTTTTGATGAACATTTTTTATTACAGATTTTTAAATATTTTGAATGAGCTACTACTGCTACTTTTACCATTTAATTATTACTTTAATACTGTATTGAATACATTACATTTATGTATTTACATAATTTATATTTAAAAATCGTCTATTATATTCAAAATCGTCATTTATAGGGTCATTTCTACTGGGAGGTGTCTGTCCTAAAACCCTAAATCCAAGATTTAAAATTCAGAAAACAAGACTTACATGTTTTGTATTTTTTGTGTGTGTGTTTAAAGATCTTTGAAGTTGAAAGAATTAGATTTCTCATCTAAGCCGTCCAATGTTTTTATGTCATTGCTGAAACTCACAGTTTTTGTCCGTAGGCTGAGCCTGCATTTTAGAGCAGGAAGTCAGATTGCATCCCTGTCTCTCATGGCCACTTGGAGCAGTTAGATCTCATTGTATTGAAGTTAATGTTCCCTGAAAGTCTGAAAATCAGTGTGGAACATTAGGAGCGGTCAGTGCAGAAACTAATATTTCCTGCAATTCTGTAATTATGCAAACTTTGTGTTTTAATAAAAATAAATTATTTCATGCGTGTACAACTATTTAAACCTGTGTTTGCTACTCATGTACTGGCATTTTTTAGTTCTGCCCAAAATGAACTAAAATTACTGTAATTGAATCACTAGAGAAACATTTGGTGCAGTTTGAGTAGTGCTATGATTGTTTTGTTAGTGACAAAATGGAATGTTCAGTCATTTGTTGTAGAGAAATTAACATCATTAAGGTACAGGGCCTAGTCAGTCACGTGTTTTCAGCTTTACAATCAGTTCAGTACAATCAGCCATATAAAAAGTCTATTATTAATATTATTATTATTAGCTGCTGGTGTAAAACATCATGTAAATGAAAAAAAAAAATATTAAGAAAAAGTGACACACTCTTCATATGAGCAGTGATAAGTACAGTTTATGCAAAAGTCCCCTGGTCAAATGTTTTGTTTGGTTGAAATGAATTCCAAATTAGGTGAAAATAATTGAAGACATTAGTTTCTGCACATTTTAAAGCACACTTACTGCTTATTTTCTGAAAGATATTGAAAAAATATATAAAAAATAAAATATTGCCCATGAAATAGTTATGTCAGATTTTGCACTTTGTTGTATTTCCCACATTCTAAACTTCTATTCTAAACTAAATTCTAAACAACACATAACATAAATTACTTAAGTGTGTTCCCTGTAGAGGATGTGTTAACTTCTTTTCACATTTTCACTTCGTATCCTCTCTTTCCCTCTAGCGATGGACTCTGCCTTGTCGAAGGGGAACCTGTGCTCGGACACAGGAAAGCCCTGTAACCCCTGCCTGGATGCAGCCAAGGCCTGCAACCTGAACGACACATGCAAGAGGCAGCGGTCAGCATATATTGCCACATGCAACCGCGCAACGCCTATCACACACAACCAGGAGCCGTGCAACCGCAAGCGCTGCCACAAGGCCCTGCGGCAGTTCTTTGAACGCGTGCAGACGGAGTTCAGCTACCCACTGCTCTTCTGTTCGTGCCGGGACAAGGCCTGCGCCGAGCGCCGCCGTCAGACCATCGTACCAGCCTGCTCTTTTGAGGAGAAGGCAAAGCCCAACTGTTTGGAGCTCAGGAGGACCTGCCGTTCCGATCCTCTCTGCAGGTATGACTGAGAGACACCTTACAGTCACAGTACAGAAACAGTACAGTAATCAGCCAGACCAAAAGCTGTGGCACCAGAGGTCCAGTACAGGTGTCTTTGAGGAATGCATGGCCATTGCCATCAATCACTTTATATTATACACTCATTGAACACTTTGTCCATTCTATCTGCTTCACTTACCATATAGGTGCTCTTTGTAGTTCTACAATTACAGACTGTAGTTCATCTGATTCTCTGCATACTTTGTTACCCTCACTTTCACCTTGTCCTTCAATGATCAGAACATCCACAGAGCCACCACAGAACAGGTACTATTTGGGTGGCGGGTCATTCTTAGCATTGCAAGGAAACTGACATGGTGGTGGCATTTTAGTATGTGTTGCGCTGTCTCAGACACAAACAGCAGGAGGTGATCAAGGGTCTGCTGTGCTTTCATTTTAAGTTTAAAAATGATTGAAACATCCCAGACACTCAACCAAGCAGGATAACATTGGTGTCACTCTTTGACATAACATTATCTGTGATTATCTGTTGCATATTGGCATAAATGTAATGACAAAGCCCAAAAGAAGAATTTCAGTACTACTACTACTAATTTTCCCACTACAACATTGTACCCTTTGTGGCTTTTCAGTTTCAATGCTCTGAATGCTAAAACCGGGGTCATCTTGAAACCAGCTCACTTATAAAGGACATATAGTACAAGACATATTATACCATCATCTTACAGGGTCAGATTCATAATAATATATATCTGGAGATCTGTAAATCCGCCTCAGATGACACTAACTCAAGCACACCACCTCTAAAACCTGCCCCTGAGCTCTTCTAGTCCTTCCTCTTTCGATGTCTGGACTACAATGAATAGCACAAGCAAAACAAGCTCGCTAGCTAAAAGCTGTCGTTAGCTAATGGAACTGTTTTTCCCATGCAAGAGGTGTCTTCACAATTACACGTCTAATTTTTTTGAGGACTTCTTAACAATTTATTGTTTATTTATTTATTGTTAATTTATTGACCTTGAGACAAAGTTGTCAAGCACACCAGCACCCCCTTCTTTGAGCTCGGCCTTTACAAAGCTCTATATGGATTTCAAAACTTTAGAAGGTTTGTTTACATTCCTACCCAAATTCAGTCCTGAATTTCTCATGGTCATCCCCAGACGTTCTCATTATGAGATCACAGCTGGCGACTCAAGACTAGTCCCATTATTGTGATGGTCCTTGCAGACTAGAAGTGCAAACACTACAACAGAACATGTATGAAATGGTATGAATACAAGATTAAGCCCCAGAGTGCTTATTTCTGGTAAGTGATGTTCGATAAAAAGCTTGCTGGAGCGACTGCAAAACTTTTATGCCTCAGTGCTGGGTCTAAAAAGTGTAATCAGAGGCAGCGCCTGGCACTATCATCTGAAGAATCTGCAGGAACACAGGGTGTGAGAGAGAAAGGCACAGCATCTCAGGGGCTTTCTGACTCACTCCAGCCTGGGGCAGACTTTTGTTGGGTAGCTTTTGTCCTCTGAATTTGGTATGCCTGAGGCGAGAAGAAGTAGAGCGATTCACCGGACTTGTGCAAGCGGTCCCTCCCACCGTCCTCTTTGTGGAATGACTGCTGTCCTTGGTTCTTATTCTGAGTTTCCATACCATGTCATACCATAGTAGTGGCCTGTAAAAACCTAGCACCCACATGGGAAACTACAATAGCCTAGCAACATCTTGGCAACCACCCGAGATACTAAGCAGTGGCCAAACAGCATCTTAGCAACTTAGTATCTGAAAGTTTGTTCATGAATGTACCCCTTTTACGTAGTTACTATTATAGTTACTCCATCTGCCTCCATCTCTAGCTGATGTAATAGCATGTAATATGGAGAATGGACCCCAGATATATCTCTAAAGCATCTGTCCATAAAAATGATTCCTCCACCAACCAGGTCCAATGCTGGAGACAATTTTTTTAGAAGGATTTCTTGACATGGACCATCATCTTTAGGTCAAATTAAAGGAGGCTATAGAGAACATATCATTGCTGCCTGGAGGGAAAAAAAAAGTATCTCAGTTTTTATTGCAATTTTTACTTTTCTGCATCATTTGAGCATGGCAGCTGCCCTTCCTATGGTGTCGAAATTTCATGGAATGAATGGAACAAGAGAGTGCTTAGATTAAAGCCTCTTTACATTGACTTACAATGACAGTAAAAAGGTTTTTGCTCTCTCTTGTAAAGTTGCCGTTTTGGAGAGGCTTGTTGTTCTTTGGACATTGACCATTATTCAACTACAGCTACAATCAACCAGACAAAGGAGTTTAACAGCTCAAAACATGAGCTCCTTGGATGCGTTAGCACTGCAGCTATCCAAGGTAATGCGATCCAAGGTAATGAATGTAGATAGCATGTAGTTCAAAGTACTTGGACTCTGTATCAGGGACTGCTAAAACACAGGCAAAAGTACTTAAGAAGTGGCATTGATGCATCTCTGTAAGTATGTATGTGTAAACACAGATATACACACATACATACACAGACCACAGAAACAAGGACTGTTACTCATCATTTACACCACTTATCCTTCTTGGTCGTGGGGGTGCAGGGGGTTTGGGTAAGAGGGATGCTGGAGCCTATACCAACGCTCATTGAGCAGAAGGCAGGAAACACCCTGGAAGAGTCACACCTGCACACGCTGTAGACTTTAATGAGAAGTCTACATCTCATCCCTCTTGAACTTCTAATTATCTTGATGATTCTGTTTGTAATTACAGTTGCCTGAGAGGAGGTAAATCCCAACTATGGCGAGGTTAATCCCAAAAGAAGGTTAATCCCAACTCCTCTACAGAGAATGTTTGAGTTCTAGGAAAGTGCAGTTACTGAGCAGGAGGAACTTATGTAAATTCTCTAATACTACATGACCACAGTAGACCAAGCTAGCATTGGTCCATCGCAGTGCATATAAGATTACCAGACAATAAAAATAGTCACCTGTGACTAAAAAGTACTTAATAGCGTGTGATACATCCACAAGCACGAATAACAGCTGCGATCAGATTTGACTGGACAAGTTTCTGTATAGGTACGCGGCATCAGCCACTCTTGCATTGAAGAATTGCACTTCCATACACCTGCAAATTCAGCTACTTCCTTCACACTATGGCCTTTGGCACGATCGAATGCAATCAATCCTTTTAGCCAATCATTAACATCTGCTTTGGAGCCATTTTCCACACATCGAACAAGACATTCACTGCACTCTCCCACCTCCTCTCAATCTACGAATCCCATCACTCACACCCCGCAGGTATTTATAGCCCCATCATCCTCGTGCAGCGCCATCTGCAGGAGCCTGAAGTTACTACCACCTTAAACACACAAGGTGACTATTGTTTTGTGTGGTGAGCTTATATATTGGTCATGTACAGGTCTGGTTCAGATGTGTTCCTTTGAGTACATTTAGCAGCAGTACATCAAAGTTACTAAACTGAGTAAAAACTCATTTACATTCTGACCGACAACAGTACAAACAAATGTTTGATTTAGCTTCCTCAGCACTGAATTGCATCTGGGTCTGCAAACTGACTGATCAGTGATAAAGCCAGTAATCTACGCTACCTAAATCCTGAGGCTTAATGAACACATTTATTTGGGAAGTTTCGTGGATCAGCAGGAAGGGTTTAATATGTACAGTACTTGCATGGTTGTAAAAATCCACAGAATTAGAAAAGGAGAAGGTACCACTTACTCCTGGGTATACTCTAGATCTCTATAACTCTACATAATGAGCCAGTGATATAGAATATGGTACCCGATTGGTTCAAAGTTCAGTTCTGAACATTCACCAAATGTTTCAGTAGTGACTGTTGTGTTAGTGCCAGCGTTAGTTCATTTTGTACTTTGCCAGTACATGACCAGTAAACACAACTTTCAACAGTTCAGGAAAGTGTTTTAATGAACTGTTGAAAGTTGTGTTTACTAGTCATGTACTGGCATATGTATTTCAGAGTTGACCATGCCTGATGTTTCATACTGATTTACATGTACTTTAAAACAATAGGATATAACTACTTACCATGTGGCCAAGAGAGACAAGGATGCAGTTTCACTTACTGTTCTAAAATGAAGGGGACTCCGCTTATGGACTAAAACTTTTTGTGTTTCGGTACTGACATGAAAGCATTAGGTGGGATGTTTTGAATAGTTTTTTTTTTTTTAATTACAAAATTAAATTCATGACAAATCTAAATCTTTCCTCTCATGATAAATCTTTCTACGGTCTGAACACTTCATTGTTTTGCTTTTGTCAAGTGGAATGGTCCATATATGTTCAGTAGAATGGTCCATATATATATATATATATATATA